>CAUYRH010001076.1:0-102475 GCA_963574655.1 Perodicticus potto
CGTGCTTTCAAGATTTGGAAAAAATGATTCTGCATTTTATATGGAACCAGAAAAAACGCCACATAGCTAAGGCAGTTAGTAATAAAAACAAAGCTGGGGGCATCACCATACCAGATTTTAGGCTGTACTACAAAGCCATAGGGGTCAAGACAGCATGGTACTGGCACAAAAATAGAGACATAGACAGTTGGAATCGAATAGAAAACCAGGAAATGAAACTGACATCTTACAACCACCTAATCTTCGATAAACCAATCAAGAACATATCTTGGGGGAAAGACTCCCTATTCAATAAATGGTGCTGGGAGAACTGAATATCCACATGTAAAAGACTGAAACTGGACCCACACCTTTCTCCACTCACAAAAATTGATTGAAGATGGATAAAGGACTTAAATTTAAGGCATGACACAATAAAAATCCTGAAAGAAAGCATAGGAAAAACACTGGAAGATATCAGCCTGGGGAAAAACTTAATGAAGAAGACTGCCATGGCAATTGCAACAACAACAAAAATAAACAGATGGGACTTAGTTAAACTCAAAAACTTCTGTACAGCTAAGGAGACAACAACTAAAGCAAATAGACAACCTACCCAATGGGAAAGGATATTTGCAGATTTTGAATCAGACAAAAGCTTGATAACTAGGATCTATAGAGAACTGAAATTAATCCACATGAAAAAAGCCAACAATCCCTTATATCAATGGGCAAGAGACATGAATAAAACCTTCTCTACAGAAGACAGAATGGCTAACAAACATATGAAAAAATGCTCATCATCCCTAATTATTAGAGAAATGCAAATCAAAACCAGCCTGAGATACCATCTAACCCCAGTGAGAATGGCCCACATCACAAAATCTCAAAACTGCAGATGCTGGCGTGGATGTAGAGAGAAGGGAACACTTTTACACTGCTGGTGGGACTGCCAACTGATACAATCTTTTTGAAAGGAAGTATGGAGAACTCTCAAAGAACTCAAGCTAGACCTCCCATTTGATCCTGCAATCCCATTACTGGGTATCTACCTAGAAGGAAAAAAATCCTTTTATCATAAGGCTTTCACTATTTTTTAACAGAAATATTTAAACATGACAAGCAAATAAATAAAAATTATTACCAAGTACACAATTTATACTAAAGACTAGCTCTCTTTTGATCTCATTCCTGGTTGTAGCTCAAGAAATAATCTTTCGGGAAGAGAGGGACCTAAACGTCACCTTGTCAGTTAAACAAGTCTCTACTTCCCCATATAAAGGAAACTTTGCAATGCAGTAAATCAGAAAAAAACTATCCTAGCTCTGCTTCTGTGAGATTTTGACCCACTAGATTCACACATGACCTACGGTTGTGACCGTGTGGTCTGCCATCCAAAAGAGAAGTCATGGATGCTTCAGGCACCATGTTCTAATCTAGAAAATCGAATGCGAATACTTTCAGACCTCGGCCCTGGTCTTGTAATTACTTAATTGTTTCCTCTTCCTCAGTCCAAAAATTCAATTAGCTTTGATATTATAAACATATTTTAAATCAAGTTAGTCCTCTCAAGTGTCTGTCCCATTATTCCTGTCTAGACTATGAAAATTATCATAGATGCCGAGATAAAGAATCCACATCTAACCTCAACAGTCTCTAAACCACTGTCCAATAATCACCACAGTAAATTCTCCGTCAGAGACTTACCATACCACAGACACATGTGAAACACACCAATGTCTCCAGAACAACATCTACATGCCTCAGCTTGGTATAACTCAAAGTCATCCTTGGCCAGAGGCAGGACTCTGGGGTTAAGAGACCTGCCTTCCAGTCCCAGCTCTGCCACTCACTTGGGAAAGATAGTTTACTTCTTCCAGGCCCCCCCAAAAGTAGACACTCTCTATTTCATAGACTCCAGATGAAGGAGTTTAATCAAAACTCTTTTTATGATGTATATCACAGTAGCCAGGGACAGAGTAGGCTTTCCAGAAATAGAAACTATTTTTTACTATAATTATTGTCAACATTACTTTGATAAAATAATTCACATGTTGCTCCCATTGTTGTTTCTAGTTTTTTCTTTGCTTTCTCTCCCTATTTGAGGACCTTGCATGCTCTTTCTCCTTCCCAGCCTCCACCAATCTCCTTTGTGTCATAGCTCTGTGCCTATTTTCTCTGGGCAGGTATGATAGCCAGAAAAGCAGAAACATCTGGCCAGGCTCTCTGACATGGTTCTAAGTTCATGAGGAAATGTATGCGGTGTTGAATGAAGCTTACAGGCAAGAAGTGCCCCTGACAGTCTAAAAGTAAATTCCATGTGTATTAGTAGAGGGGAGGCCAGAAGAAAGTTCTTCTGGAATCTGGGGTAGCAAGTTGCTGGCTCTGCTTTCTGTCTACCTCCTGGAAAGCTGGCAGGACACAAGGGGGGAAAAGTTGCCCACAGCACTGAGGAAGACAAGTGTTCATTGTGGTCAATAGTTATTAACTGTAATATAACTGACGTGAGTTATTTGCCATTAGTGGTGGATAAAGTAGACCTAGAATTAGTCCCTGGTTTTAGGGCAGTTGATTTCCTACGGGTTCTCCTTTCCCTTAATTCTTATTAATCAATTAATTAAGAAGATGTTTCAGTATTAACATTCTTATCTTTCTCCCCAGCTCACAGTCTTTAGGGATATTAGAGCCCTAAGGTAAAAAAACTACCACCCGGGAACAGGTGTTTCCCATATTCCTAAATCACATTTACTTGGGACAAGATGAGCTTCCAAAAAAAGATTGCTATTTTAATGACGCTCATCACAGTCCTGACTGGCTCAGGGCTTTCAAATCTCCTCCCTCAACAGCCACAAATTTAGAAAGCCTGCATTTTTTATAGCATTCTAAAAGATTCAACAGTTTTCTCTCTGTAATCAGAGACACTAATTATCAAGCCTATTTCAGATAAAGTAGTAGTTAATGGCAATTTATCAAGACGGGAAATGAATCTGATTTTATTTCTATTGCAACTGCCCAAAGGCAGGTGGCTTAAGGCAAGTATATTTAGTTTAATGAAACTCTAGGGGATAAACAGTCTAAGTTTGAGCACCCTCATTATGCACCAGCAAATACAGTGACCTGCCTGCTGCAAGAATTCAATTTATATTTACATAAAGCATGGCTATGCTAGTCTACTGGTATAAGTGTAAGATATCAGGCCCTCTTGATGAAATTTGCACATTCCTGTTCTAATACTTGTATCTTAAGCTTATTTTAGAAATACTTTCTTGTGGCTTAAATGCTTCTCCTTCACCTCTTTTAAGTCTATTTACAAAGCTATTATTTTCTAATTTTCAGGTATAGAAAAGAGTCTAGAGCAACTTTTTGCCCTTTATTCATTAACATGTTTTCATCACAAAATTGTCAAGGACTGACTGTCATGCAGATTCAATCCAGAGTTCCAGGTTTCCTAGGATAGATGGATAAAAAAAAAATATTAACCCATAATTCCAGCACCCAGAAGTAGGCATTGGGAATATTTTTGTGGGTCTGTCATCTATAGACAGTTCTTTGGGCCTATGCCCATAGACTGAGGTTAATTAAGGGAAAAGACTAGAATTAATAAAAACACATGAAATGTTTGGAATATATTTTTGATGGTTATAGCTAAAAGAAAAGACATCATGACAGTCTCCTGGAATAAAATTTGGTGGCCAAAGCCCTTCCTGGTCGGTGCCTCCCTTTCTCATACCCATCATGATTTCTGAGGTACTTCGGTGATACAATAGAACACAGCTAGGAAAACACTGCAATACGATGTGTAAATTATAATATGTAGCTAATTGGTATACAGACCACAGGTGGGGTTGGGTAGAGAGAGCAAAGGAGAACAGGGAGGTGAATAAATCTGAGAATTATAGTTTTATTCTCAAGGACATAGATTTATTTCACTTCCTCATGCCCTTAAAGTTCAGTTGAACAATGTGGTTTGCTTTGACCCATGGAATGCTGAGTGGTAATTTTCCTTTGCATTTGTGCGGGACATTTAAGAATGAATACACATATGCCATGTACTTCTTTTCTGGTGACTAGACTGAAAATAATCCCAATAGGGGTTGCCTAGCAGCCTGGCTGCAGAAGGAAATGTGAGCAGAAATAAGCAACTGAGGCTGTGTACTACCACAGCGTAAGTCTATCTTTACTGATGTAAATACGTATCAGCAATGGGGTACACACAACTCAGCAAAAAGCCCTGGAATCTGTGACATTACATTATAGCTCAGAGAGTGGGAAGTATAGGAAGTTGATATTGGAGGCTGAGGAGATGGTGGTTGGTGAAATGCAGAAACTTTACATTTGCTAAACTGACCCCTGTAGCTTCTTGGAAGGCAGATAGACTTTTAGCTCCAGGAGGAAAGGATAGAAAATGTTGGTAGTTTGTGTGCTCGTTAGGGCAGACTCTTTGGGGAATGGTAACAGGAGCAGAAGATAATTTCAGAAAACTATCACTTTGTGAGCAGAGAATTAATGAAAACCTAAGAGTTCATAAATTCAAAGATTCACTGAATTCAAAGAGGCAGTTCAAATATGACACAGGGGAAGGGGGAGGCTGAGAATGTTTTTGAGGGAGAAATCCTATTAAAACTCAGGACCAAGTCAAGGGAATGGCCCCTGCACCTCATTCAAATCTCCCAGTTCATTAACATCTTTCAATGTAAAGGTCTAACAGAGGACGTGGCGTCAGGACATCCTTTCAATTTGACAAAGTGGTGAAGAGAAGAGTGACTGAGGGTGCTTTCTTTATGAAACAGAATAAGCTCAATCCACAATTAAGTCACAAAAGAGACAGAAAATTGAGAGTGAGAATGGAAACGCGTTGCAAATTTATGTGACTTCTAAGAAAGAACTGTGGATGTATCTGTGGACTCTCTGCACAAAAAGAATCAACTAGCTTCAGACAGGAGGAGCAGACTAGTCCACATTACTCAGAGACCCTAAGCTTTGAGATTAATAATGGGAAAAGATAGAACTTTTGAGTTCTGCCTGTTTGGGAGGGGATTAAGGTCACAGTAGAGCAGAAATCCCACCAACCTGATATGTACATAATGACAGCATGAAACAAATCCCAGTAGTTTTAAAGCCCTTAGGTTTGTTGTTTTGTTTTTTGTTGCGGCAAATGACAGACTAACCTAACCCATTCTAACTGATATAGAAATACAAGTAAATATTTCTTAAAACTGGAATAGGAAAGACATGCTTTTTACCTCATATGCATTTTCTGCTTCTGTTAAAATAAGCATCTATTATTTATGTAATAAAATAATGCAAGGTTAACTGATTGGCCAGTGAACTCACAAGTATAGGTAGTGTGCTACATGAGAGGCAAGTTTTTCGCTGACACCACAAGGGACTCTGGCCCAATGAGTGGAGTTTGATAGTAATTCTTGCTACAAGTAAAAATAATAATAATAATAATAATAATAATAATAATAATACAAGGTTAGAAAATGATTACTTGTATGTCATCATTAATATAAAATAACTTAGATTTAACATAAATATAATAAGCAAGCAGAAATAAATCATTTAGTAAACAGTACAAGAATAATTGTTAACTGTTTGGAAGCAAATATTTAAAATTAAAACCTTACCTCTCATGCACACAAAATAAATCTTGAACTCCTAACATCATCCCAAGTAATTTTGCTTCTATTTCTGTTAATCACTGGAATTTGGGGAATTCTGATAATAAACAATGACATAACTCTTTCTGTGACAGAATATTGTTCTCGGTGCTAGAATCTATTAACTCATTAATCCCAACAACCCTATGAGGTAAATTGCCACTCTTATAATCCCTGTTTTGCATTTAAATACAATGAGAAACAGAGAGGCTAAATAAATAACCCAAGGTCACACAGCTAGAAAGGGAAAAATGCAAACTGGCTCCAGCATCTGTAAACTTTACCATGATGTTTATACTGCCTATCAGATTATTAGAGCTAATGATTTGTTAGAATAATATTCACTTGAAAAAATGTTCTATGTTTAAAATTGTTTGAGAATTCTCTTTTATAACACTTTGCTTTTATTTACTATTTTAATAAGGGAAATAGAAAAATGAATATGATGATAGTAATGAAAAGAAGCATATGAATTTAATACACTTGAGAAAAATACGGAAGTTATTAGGTGTAGCAAATTGTTAAATGCAGATCTTCAACCAGAGGCACATTGGACTATTGAATTTAAGCCAACCGTCTGTGTGCTCAATTACAAAGGAAAACAACAGAATGAAAGAACATCTTGAAAATGAAAAAACATTTTATTGTTGGTTGGATCTCAAATGAGAGAAGTTAAAACTTCTGGAAAGATGGCAGAGGGCATATAAATTTGCATAACGCCTTCCTTGAAACATGCTGAAATTAACAGAAGGATTCAAAAGGGAAGGATGAACAAAACTAAGGAATGGCAACAATGCATATTACAGATTTGAGAGACTTTGTGTAGACGGGAAGTTTGTTTCTGGCAACACCTCTGATTGGAGGCCCAGACCTCTCGATTTCCAGCCGATGGTTACTAGCGTGGCAGACCCTTTCCTCAACATAGCCTTTTCTGTTCCTAAACACCACCTCCCCCCCTCCTTCTCTCCTTGAACACCACCTCCCCTCTCCTTCTCTCCTTCTGTCCCTGAACACCACGTCCCTGTCCTTCTCACCTACATAAAACTCCTGATTTCTACAACTCTACCTGGACTCCTAAGTGTTACTAACTGGTACAGGGAAAATCTGTTACTCTTTAGGAACCATTCCAATTCAGCCACAGCTTCCCCCTGATTTACGTAGCTGCCCTTGTTCAGAAATTTCCATTATAGGCTCCATTTAATTCCTTCTTCAGCCCTTCCCGGTGTGGCTTTCTGGTCTACTAGGAGAGATACTTGTTGTAGTTCAGAGATTTCTCCAGAAACATCAGCCACCATCAGAGACAACACTCCCAGTGTCCTTCATCTTGTCTACTGTTCACTGTTGAGCCCTGAAAACTAAAATCTATTCAGACAATGCTGGATCTCTTTATGTACTCCCCAGAAGCCAAACTCCTTTCTTAGGCAATGGGTTAATAATAATAACAACAACAACAATAGCAGCAGCACCAGTAAGGTAATACTGACCCTGGATTCCTTTCATGAGGAATAGACGCAGATGACACCTGGGCCCTCAGGATCACGTGTCCACTGTTATTGTACTTACTGGTTGACAGGCCACATTTGCAATCTGTTGGCAGAATTTCCCGGGGTGGTTTTTATTTGTCTAGCAGCCTTTTCAGATTCCAGAAATGATACAAACTTGCTCCTATTTCCAATATTTGGGTAGAGAGAGGGGGTGGGGAGTAGAGAAGACTCTAGCACTCAGCTGTTATCTTATTTACTGGAAGATTTCACTGTGCACTCTTGACTTTAATGCCAAATATACACTTTTCTGAGCTCTGTCTAGATACAAATAAATCAAGAGCAACATCTACTCTAAATCTACCATCATTCAAATGGTATCTACTCTTCTCAGCAATCAGTCTTCTATTTGCAATGTTTCTAAAATTTGTCACTTCTGTAAGGATAAATTGCTCTCCAAAGGCCAAATAAAGGCAGAAAAAGGATTCCTCAGAGCTGTTGGCCTTTCAAGATTAAATATGTCAAGGTTGGGGGTCAGAGGGTTGTTTGAGGTGTTTATTTTTTTAAATGACCTTATTGAATGAAAAATATCCCCTGAGTGCGTTCATACTTACGATAGGAAACACAGAAGTAGGAAAAATGTCATGTTAAGAATCTGCAAATAGTCGTCTTTGTAATATACGTTTGTGAATGAAGATTTTATAATACCTGAGATTTTTAGTCCTTTCTCATTCCGGGGACCCTGGTGAGGTTGCAAAGACAGCTGCTACTTAGTTTTCCATTGTGGTCAAGATATTTTATCTGTCCAAGTCCTGTGAAATGATTAACAAATTCTGATTTGTCATGTAGGATAATCACATTAAACATGGTATTAGACTTTTTCCCCTTAAGATTCATGTGCAGAATGTATATTGCACTTTCTATTTCTTTTTACAAAGCCTCATTTCTTCTAATGCTCACATCCAGCTGACTTTATCCTTCCTCTATCACTATTAATTAGCTACCATTTGGCACAGAGCTATTAAAACACAAATTCCTCTAGAAGGCTCTTTTAAATGCGGTTCCTTGGTGTACATGTGATCAAACATTCCTTTGGATATGTGCCCCAGTAACCCATAACTGTGATCACTGGATATGCACAGGTGGGGTTAGCTGTGCTTAGTGACCCTGCAGGAAGAGAATTGGTTATTTAAGAGAGTTCAGTAGTGAAATCTGTCATGGCACCCAATCAATGATTGGTTCTAGTTATGGCATTTACTCTTAGGATGATCTATTCCAAAATGTATAATTAGCATATTAAAAATACAGAAAATTAGTAAGATGTAAGAGTTCTTTGTTCTTCTCACAGAATAGCCATTACTATCTTTTGGGAGCATTGGCATAGAACTCCAAGTTTTCCGGCCATTTCTAAAATAATAATGTATTGGGAGTTCTTTGAAATCCTCAGGAGGTAAAGCAGCATATATACTGAAGTTGTTATTATCAAAGGCATTCTCATTTCAGACCAGTTTGTCAGGGACCAGTGTTCTAATGCACATGCTGGCCAAGGGCTGCCACTCAGTGCAGCGCTGTCTGCTGTTACCGCCACCACCCCCCCCCCCCAACACTTACGTCCCTGGTTAGTTTTATAGTGAGAGAATTTCCATGGCTCAATTTACCACCAAAGTAGAAAGGCTAATGATACGGACTGAATGAGATAAGAGAAATTTTATCTGGTGCCTGGGAATAAAAATGAGTTGCTATTTCATCTAACACTTTGTTAGAAGTAAGAAACTTACATGTAAAAAAGTATTTTAAAAAAAGAAAAGAAAGGAAGGACGGGAGGGAGGGACAAAGAAGGGAGAAGCTCAAGAAGAAAGGGGGGGAAGGAAAGGAGGGGAAGAAAGAAAAAGAAAAGGTAACTTGACTGTGGTTTCCACATACTTCACTCTTTTAAGGATTACAATTTGCATGTTTGACTTTATTTTTAAAAAGGTAATAGACAATCTTAAATTTATCTATAATAAACTTAGATAATCCCGTTTATTAACGTTAAAACTATTATTTAATGTGACATTAATAAAATGGTAGAATTCATTTATAATAAACTTAGATAATCCTAAGTTTATTATAAATGAATTTATAAAACACAAACAAAACAGAACAGATAATCCTAAATTGATTATAAATGAATTCTACCATTTTATTAAAATTAAAAATTCACATTCAAAAATTATAATTATTTGAAATTGTTTCTAAAGAGGTCATCTTATTAATTTATTGAGAGAACTGACTAACTGCTTCTGAAACTTCAAAATTGTTTTTAGAGGTAGCAAAGAAAGAATTAAGAGATGGGCGGTGCCTGTCACTCAAAGGAGTAGGGCACCAGCCCCATATACCAGAGGTGGCAGGTTCAAACCAGGCCCTGGCCAAAAATTGCAAAAAAAATAATAATAATAATAATTAAGAGATAACATTTGACCTCTGTATTTTAACCCACCCTTTAGAGTCCTCTGAAATCCTCACTCCAAATAATATTTACACATGGAAAATATTCACAGGAATCCTCTCTTCTGGGTAGGTTTCTTCTTTCCTTTTCAGTGGCACATAAGTTACTCCAGAATAAATTGAAATAGGACATGAAAATATGAAACAAATGTCTAACTAACCAAAACAGAGTCATGAACCAACAGAATGATTGTAGACCCGCAGGATGTGTCTGGGTCACATCCACTCAAAAGTGGCAATCAAACACAGTGTGACACAGGGCAAACACCTCTGGTCCCCCTCTGCCACCTGTACGGCTTTTACATGTTGAGTTTCCTCCTTGTTCTCTCCTCTCTTAGTTTATCTTTATTTTATGCCCTAAATTTCTTTCATACTAAAAACACAAACACAAACAAAACAGAACAGCAAACAAAACACCACGTATGGAATGATAGAGATATGCCAATTTCTTCTATTCAGGGATACACCTAATTTTTAAGTGCTAAAAATGGCAATGACTATTTTTTTCCTACTTATAAATATTGAAATTGTAAAAGAAGTTCTTCAGAGAAAACCTATAGGTCCAAAATTTGGATGGCCATATGAACATGAAGGACGTTAAAAGACGGTCACAGAACGACATTCCACTAATACAAAGTAAATAAAAAAGTCAAACTCACAGAGACAAAGTAGAATGGGGTTTCCCACGGCTGAGGAAAGGGAGAAACAGGAAGTTTCCGATCAACAAATACAAAGTTTTGAAAAATGAGTAAGTTCTAGAAATCTGTTGTATAACATTGGACCTAGTGTTAATCATACTATATTGTGCATTTCAAAATTTAAGACACTAGATCTCATGTTTTGTATTCCTACCACAATAAAAAATAAAGAAATTTCAATCTACATAAAGAGAGAAAGGGCATTAGAAAAGAATAAACAAAGGTAGAATAGAATCTTTTATCTTTCTTGTTTGTTCCAAACTGTTTTCCAAACAGAAAACAGTTTGTTCAAAATAATAGGAGCAATATATTTGGTGATTGCAGCTTATGGGGTAAGGAATGAGCAACGTTATAAATGATAGGAGGGAGGAACTGGCAATACTTAGTTATAAGTTACCTTCTTTACCCCTGAAGTGGTAAAGTGTAACCTGAATGTGGACTTAGATTAGTTGTAAATGCAAATTCTAGGACAAATACTAAAAAAAAAAAATTACAGAAGTGTAATTGATACGCCAACAGAGGAGAGAAAATGGAATCATACAAAATACTCAACTGAAATCAAAGAAGGAAGGAAAAGGGTGAAAAACAAAATAAAAGAACAAACAACAAGGACAAAAGTAGCAATAACTTACAAATATATATATTGATGGTTTGAGTCCAGTGTGCTGGGAAGATCAAAAGGCAATTATTTGAGAGAGGCAGCCATGAAGCAGAAAAGTTTACCATTCTGTACAGCACCCCTCCCACCAAACTCTGGAATTCATCAGAGCCGTTTCCCTCCCATTATACTCATTGACTTAACAGCTCGGAGACAGTATTACAGATGGCTACTCAGGGCAGGACACGGAGATCATTCTGGAATTTGCTTGATCATTAACTCATTCACCTCACTGCATGATCATGGTAAGGAGGTATGTTCTGTTTATAAATTAATAATAAATTTTTCATCTTATGAAATACACAGTCAAGTCAGTTTGCAGTCTTCCCCATTTCTACATAAATGTCCTACTTGTATTTGAACAATGTGATGTAAGATGTAAATCAGGCACATGTACCACATAGCTTGTTAATATTGCTCAAGTCTCAATCTATAGGCTTCCCCACTCCCTTGTCCCCTTGCAATTTGTTTACTGAGAAAATCAGATTCATACGTCCTTATGATGATTCCTATACGCTAGCTTTTGTTCCCCACTTCTACATGTTACTTTTTAATATGTTTCTCCGTCTCAGTTATTTTCTATGAACTGGTGGTTAGACCTAGAAGCCAGGCAAGATTCAGGATCCATTTTGGAGCAAGAGCCCCTTCCAGATTGTCATCAGAAGAGTGTCACATTTCCATCACCAGAGCCAGCAGTCCACCTGCTGTGTCCTGCCTTCTCAAGTTGGGCACTGAGACATCTTTGCTCATTTCCCTTATCTTGGATTTGTGTTGTCCTTTATCCTAAAGCTGAGACTTCCTTCCTGGGCACAAAAGCATCTGTCCAAGTCTAAGAGTCCCTGTTCCCAGACATACCTACTCTCCTTGCCTGTTCAGGGCAGAGGATGACTCTTCATGATGACTCAAGTTTTACATACTTGGAAGCAAAGCAGCTGCCTCCTTGCTAATATTGAAAGGCAGAATCCTGGAGGGCTAGATTCTGTAATGTTTAGATCCAGCTCTCAAGTAGGAATTATATCAAAATCTGAACTCATCTGGGTTCTTCTCCAATATCACCTTTCTAGATGGAACAGACAGCGCAGGTGGTGGATGCCAGTGGCCATCCTGGAGATGAAATGGAGTTAAAGCTAAAGAACCAGGCCATGTTTAATCTCGGCTCTTCTACTGCCTCACTGTTTGTGTGACCTTGGAAAAATCGCTCAAGTTTTCCGAGTCTTACTTTCCCTATTTGTAAAATGGCAGTAATATTACATTCTCAGAATTGTTTTAATTGCATAATATATTAATTAAAGCAGAAAGAACACTTAAAACAGTGGAGCAAAATGCAAGTACAAAGTCACTATATTTAGTATTCCTAAATTATTTATCACATACAATAGTAGGTGAGAATAAATGGGAGCCAGCCCACAAGGGGCATGAGGGAGAAACAGAAATAAACAGACATTCTTTTCTAGATGCCCAGAATGCCATATGCAGGGGAAAAAAGAGTATTTCATGCAATGTGCATTTTTGAGGATTTTTCCTAACTACCTTAACTAAAATCAGTTTCAACTGTTACTAAATTCTTATGCAGGATAACTCAATATGCTTTATCTTATTTAAGGCTCAAAAAAAAAAAAAAAAAGAAAAGAAAAGAAAAGAAAAAGAAAGAAAAACAGTCCTATAAGGTTCTTATTATCCCCACTGCCTGAGGTCAGTTAGTAATTCTCCCCGTAAAAGCACTGTGCTGGTTACTGCAACATCTTTGTCATAACTCCTAGAAGAAAAGTAAGTGGTCAGTCAAGACTTTAGGCATAATGGTGAAAGCTGTTGTCCCAATTACTAAAGGAAAAACCATCTGACTAAGCTGGTCTCTGAAAATCACCAATTACCATATGTTAAAGAAAGAACTAGTGATATTATTCAGAGGTGATAAGGTGACATGAGAACACTATTCGGTACCTAGCTACCCCACAGACAAGGTTAATAGAAAAGTAATTGCTACATGTAAGCACTATGGGTAATTGTCTACAGGAAATTCAAATCAACAAACAGTTATTAAATCTCTCTGAACTCCTATGATACTTGCTGTCCCTTTCACTTATTTGATACTCACCTGATGCTGCACTGCATTATTAATTAACTCCAATGTGCATCTCTCTTGTAGAGAAAGAGGGAGAAGGGGAGTTACCTTAGAGGTGAAGCTAAGCATCAAGTGCAGCCTCTTCCCAGGACTGTAATGAACAAATGAGACCCTGGACTCAGTAGGGAGATGCCTGATAAGGACCCTAAAATGCAAGGAGCTGCCTCTTTAGTTTCTTCATGGTGGGTAGATATTGAAAGTTCCTTTCAGAGGTTTTATTCTCTCTCTCTCTCTTTCTCTCTCTCCCTCTATAGCATTAAGTTCTCTCCACCAAGTTTCATGAGCAGTGAGTACTGAGGTTTGAAGAAAATCAACACAGTCCTGAGACCCACCTATCTCGGGAAGAGCCACCACATCATCTGAACCATTGCTGCCATCCCATAGGTTCTTACCATACCTCCTGAGTATGAATCCCTCTATAAAGTACATCGCTAGGGTTTCAGAGCAGCCTTAAGATGTTTCAGGACAACAAGCAATCAACCCTGAACCACCCCCGATAAGAGCAAACCTGAGTCCACGTGTGCCATGCATATGATGCAAATGTTCTCGGCTTGCTGGAAGAATCTGTTCGTTCCAACTTTATTAATCTCCAGAGCCCACAAGGCCTAAGAAATGATTAGAAACTAAGTCTAGCTCTAATATTTGTAATCTACAAGATAGTGGAAACAAAATATACTGTGATAGCTCAAGATGCTTTCATCAGGCAATATTTAGTGATATTTATTAAAAACAAAGGAACAGACAAGCAAAACATCTCTAGAAAGAAATGAGTGTACAGCATTTCAAAATGCAGAAATTGTAGCATAGAAGTGGTAACCGTAAGTAATAAAGCTAGTAGATTTTATAATTTACTCAATCTATATATTTAAACAGGGCTATAAAAGTAAATTAGAGGAACAAATAATCTAGCTACATATGAATAAGGAACAGTATGGAGAAAATGTTTTAACTAATCAGAATATGCTCCTACTGAAGGCTGGGCTTCTGATTGTGAGGTGGGGATGGATGCATGGGAAGATAATGAAGGAATGATCTTGGGATCACTACCCATGAAAGGGAAAGGAAAAAATACAAGCTTTGCCAGAGGAAGAAAGAAGTAAAGCCCCAGATGACCCTACAAGGTGTTTAGAAGCTGGGACGACTGTCCAGACTTGGTGGTGGTTGGAGTGAGGGCACTAGACTTCAAACTCCTCTCCACATTGATTAGGCATTGGACGTGGACCACCCTGGAAGGTCAGCACAGCCCTGCGTGAAACAGCTCTCCTCAACCATGGGGAAGAGGGCTTATTGCTGAGGGAGGCTGCTGGCCACATCCAGAAGGCCTTCCAGCCTGAAATGAGATCAGGGAAGCTTCTCATTCACTTTACAAATAAATTTTAACATTTCAGTGAGAATTTTCTAAATATATAAAAATTACCAACATTCACTCAGTAAAACATGTAAAACCTGAGGAATATTATAACCATGCTAAGCATATATATGGACAAACTCCTTCCTGAGCCTTGCACTGAACAGAAAAGATATTAGTTATAAGTTCTGTTGAGAAAGCAAAAAATGAACAATTATAAACCAATCTTATTTATTAATACAGTTGCCAAAATATAATTAAAACATGGAGAAATATATCCCAGCCCTGTGCTGGTACCACAACATGCCCAAATAGGATTTACCTAAGAAATGTGAGTATAACACAATACGAAGTATGATAGATGCTTTTATAAGGGCATTTAATTATTATTACCACTATTATTATTGTCATTTGGGATCTATTCCAGAAGAAGTAAAATACAAACAAACAAACAAAAAAAAACCCGTCCCAAATATTTGATGAATGAAAAATGAACAAATGTCAATTTAAAATCAGTATTTGGCCATATTTGAAATAATACCAACATGAGCACCGTCCAGTTTAGAAAGGCAGGTACAGTGATTAAGGCAAAGGGGAGCAGGAGGAACTGCCATGATTGATGCTCTCAGGAGAGGCCAGTGAACTCACGTGGGTTCTGGTATCATTACCAGATAGGGTAGGAATAATGAGTATGTTAAAAACATTTACAGTATGTCCATGGGGCAAAGGAACTTGGTATGGGGTAATTAAAATAATGTGTTAGTATTTACGACTAACAAAAACCTTTTTCTTCTCAACTAATTCCACAAAGCTTTCAAGAGCTCTGTTTCTTTTTAAGAGTCTTGTATTTAGGTTCTAGTATATCATTAAAAAATGTGTGACATTATTCAAGTTACCGTGCCGTTTTTCCCACTAAGATGCTTCTCATTTGTAAAATGAAGGTGCTATTCTCAACGTGAACAGAACCTCTGTAACCTCTGATGTTTACGTATTCTATACCCCTGGAAACAGAGGCTTTCTGTTCAATAACAAGGGCAATCCTCCTCAGGCACACGCGGCACTCTGGAGTCTCCGTCCTGGTTAAGGGAACAGAGAGATACCTGGTGTGGTTCTGGCCCCTGTTGATGAGACATCTGCTGGCTCAGTCTGGGCCATGATGTCATCTGCCAGGCAGAGCAGTCACCAGAGGTGGCTGCTGGAAATAGTGCTTGCATCCAGCTGAACTTGACCTGAAGGTGCCTCAGATATATCCAGAATGTAGAGTCAGGTGATGTCATAGCTACTTAGGCATGTATTTATATCGATTAGAATAAATCCTGTGTATCTAAATCATGGTCTAAATCATGGGGGCAGGAAGGTGCAAGGGAGACCAGTATGCCTAAAAGGAAGAATAGGGACTCTAAGAGAATCTGAGATGGAGGTGGAAGGAATCTAGAATAAGAAGGCAGCCTTAGAGAGTAAGATCAAGGATTGCAGGGGAATGATGCTTCTGAATAACACATTTGGGTGATCTTGGGAATGAATCGCAGCCCAGACCCACACACAGTATACGAATCTACAGGGAGGAAAAAACAAAACAAAACGTGAAAGAGTTTTAAATACTGAAACATAAGAGTCCAGTTATCTGGCCCTGGGGCCTCTTCCTTACTGCTTATTTAACAAAGATATAAAGGAGAATTTTCTTTCTACTTTTGTAAGTAACTGCTTGGATGTGAGTGTAAAGCCATAGTGTCTGTATACCAGGCTGCTAGTTACACAGGAATCACCCAAAGAAGATTGTTAAAAAATACAGATCTCTGGGTTCTTAGCTCCAGAAATACTAATTCAATAGGAATGGAGGCACCGAGATCTAGGGTTTAAAAGAAAATAAACAAAAGGTTGTGGTGATTGAATGTTGAATGATACACAGACAATATTTTGAAAAAACGTTCTCTGACAGCTTGACATTCTCAGTGTACTCCACAGCCCAGCAGCATCCCCAACACCTGGAGGCTCACTTGGAAGGAAAAAAATCTCAAGACCCACTGGAGATTAGCTGAACTGAAATCTGTATCTTCAAGTATCCTTAGCTGATATAGAGACTTAGGTAAACTGAACTTCAGAAGCTGTGTTTAATTTCAAGAAACTAATTCTGAAATGAACAAGGAGCTATTTAATACAATGTGCCTCCTGCACAATTAGAACCAAGCCTGTGGTAACAGTAGCAAATGTCTCTAGCACCTAGCATGGAGCTGGCTGCTGCAAGGGTGGCTAGTGGCCAGGACCTGGCTGCCTGATTTATACAAGGAAGGACAGTAGGGCTGATTGGTACATGTATTTGAGATGACTTTGTGGATTATAAAAAATAACTGGGGGATAAGTAACTCTTCCAGGAATAAGACTCTAGCTTCAAAAAGTTGGGTGCTTAGAAGGATTTAGACATAGGCTAATATAGCAATGCATTTTTGTATTTATAGGCTGTTGAAAATGAAGACATTGAAATAATTATCTAGAAAGATGGAAACTGGCTTTAGAAGTTCAAGGCTTCCTATATGTGTTGCCCTTTCCTTTCTGTTCTTTAAATTTCAAAATGGATAGATGATAGAAAAGGTTTCCTTAAACTCTAAAGCAAACAAAAAAAATCAATAATTGTCTCCTAACTACTAAAGATGATTGTCCTCTTTATGCCTGACTTCAGCTGAAAAAATCTGGCATGTTCACTGATGTGGGCCCTTATTACCACCAAATCATGACCAGCTGTCCTCCATTTACTTATTTAAACACTGTCTCTTGTTTGTGGCTGCTGAGGTTATTTACAGAGTCTGTCATTTTCTGTGACTTTTCATTATCTGCCTGACTCTTTTTTCACACACAAAAAAGTGCTGCCAAAAATTGAAGCAAGCCAGATGCAGCCGTTTATCCCTCATGCTTCAGAGTAGCCAGGACTCTGGGCTACATTTCACCCAGCCATCCTTCTATCTATCCATCCACTCAACCATCCATCCAAGCCTCTTACTTTCTTGTTTAGTTATTTGGCCTTCCCTATTTTCCTCCTCCATCTGTCTATTTAGATGCCCCCCCTCTTGCCTCCCTCTGTTACTCACATATTTTATACATCACTTATATTTTTTGGCAAGGCACCTAGTCAATTCAATTGGAATCAATTAAATACTATCATCCTTTATGCAAAGTGATACAAATAACGACTGGCAAATATAGGCATTTCATAAATGTTGGGCATTCACTCAATATATTTGAAGGATGACTTATGTGGATTGCCTGTTGCTGGAAAAATTTAAGCTATTCGGTAGGTGTGTCCAACCTGTGGCCCCCGGCCTGCGAGAAGATTTTTTGAAGACTATTTTGCTTATTTGTGGTGTTGGACATTGTGAAAAGCATGCACGAAACTTTCCTTTTTCTTATCAGCTTTTGTCAGTGTTTATGTATTTAATGTGTGGTCCAAGATAACTCTTAGTTTTCCAATGTGCAGCAGAAAAGAAAAAAGGTCGAAGGCCTCTCCGTTGTAGAGTACAATGCATAAGTTTTGTTCCTGAGTGAGTTCAGGAGAATGACAAAGAAGCTACAGGTGACGTGCTTGGGGATGTGCAAATTTTGGCCTTCTGACAAAAGTGATACCCTTTGCATGTTTGGCCCTGAATGGGCCTATTTTTGCACATCACTCTTATCTAGATAGGATGAGTCTCTAGAACTGGACACATACTTTGCCAGGCTCAATATTAGCTGAGGATGTGGGGGTCACTTTCAAAAGTTATTAAGAATTCCAAGATGCTGAAAACACAGTGGGATCCTTCTAAATGTGGGCACAAGTCACACATCCATAAAGCCATGATGCTCACTTTAACTTCAGACCGGAAAGGTTTTTTTTTTTCTTTTTATGTTTTTGTTCTGATGGTGGACTGGGAACAAAATCATTAGCAAATATATATTCAATTTTCTTTTTCAAAACATAAAGGATGTCCAACTATTATTGCTGATAGAACAGAGAATACACATGGTAGAATAGTAGAACTTAAGTATCACAAAAGAATGACCCTGACCACAAAATATTATTAACTGAAATACATGTATATAATTTGTATATAATTTTTTTTTTCTTTTTTTGCAGTTTTTGGCTGGCACTGGGTTTGAACCCGCCCCCTCCAGCACATGGGGCCAGAGCTCCACTCCTTTGAGCCACTGCCCCATATATAATTATTTTTAATCCTTATCACTACTAGAGGAATATATCTTTAAAAACTGCAGCACCATTCTTCCTGTCCCTCCATCCTTGAAATTCAGAGGCTGATAAGGTGCATTTCCCAGCTGAAAAAATGTCAATAATGAACAATTAGGACTAACCGAAATGTGCCGTACCTCTTTGACATGTTGGGATGGACCACCAAGTTGGAAGTCACGTCTCTAACTTGTGCTATATGGCCGTAAAGAGTGTGCCCCTGCCCCCTGTTCATGTGTGGTCTGCCCCTGCTCCCATGGTGTCATGGCCATTCACATGTGGGTCTCTCTTGCCAGACTCAGAGATCCTTCAGAGCAGGTTTGCCATCTATTTTTTGTGTGGTATGAGAATTAAAAGTGGCTTTTCCTTTTTTAAATGGTTGGAAAAGATCAAAAGGAGAATAATACCACGTGACACAGACATTATATGCAATTCATATTTCAGAGTTGAAACATAGCCATGCTCATTCCTTTCTAGGGAAACCTCATTTGATTATACTTCATCTACTGTGCTTTGCAGATATTGCTTCTTTTCTAAATTGAAGATCTGTGCATAAAGCAAGTCTGTCAGCATCATTTTTCCAACAGCACATGCTCACTTGGTGTGTCTGTGTTACATTATGGCAATTCTCACAACATCTTCACTTTTTCATTATTGCGTTATCTGTTATATTTATATGTAATCAGTGCTCTTTGATGTTACAATCATAATTTTCGGGAGGTGCCATAAACCCATATAACATGATGGACTTAAAAATGAAAGTGTGAAAGTGTGTTGTGACTGTTCCACCTACCAGCCTCTACCCTGTCTTTCTCTCACCCCTAAGGTCTCCCTATTCCCTGCGACAAAACAATATTGAAATTAGGCCAGTTAATAACCCTACAATGGCCTCTAAATGGCTTTCACTTTAAATCAAATCCAAAAATGATTAAGCTTAGTGAAGAAGGCATAGTTAAAGCCAAGATAGGCTAAATGCTAGGCTCTTGTGCCAAATAATTAGCTAAGCTGTGAATACAAAGAAAAACTTCTTGAAGGAAATTAAAAGTGCTACTCCAGTGAATGAATGATAAGAAAGCAAAACAGGCTTTCTGCTCATAAGGAGAAAGTTGTAATAGTCTAAACAGAATTTCAACACAGCCACAACATTCCCTCAAGCCAAGGCCTAACCTAGAGCAAGGTCCTAAGTCAATTCAATTCTCTGAAGGCTGACAGAGGCGAGGAAGCTTCAGAAGGAATGTTTGAAGCTAGCAGAGGTTGGTTGGTCAGTTTTAAGGAAGGAAGCCATCTCCATAACATGAAGTGCAAGGTAATGCAGCAAGTGCTCATACAGAAGCTTCAGCAAGTTATCCAGAAGTTCAACCTAAGATAAGTGATGAAAGTGGCTATTACAAGAAACAGATTTTCAATATATATATGAAACAGTCTTATATTGGAATATCATATCGTCTAGGATGTTCATAACTGGGTAGGAGAAGTCAATGTGAGGCTTCAAAGCTTCAAAGGACAGCCTGACTCTTTTATTGGGGTCTAATGCAACTAGTAACGAACATAATGTTGAAGCTGATGCTCATTTACCACTCATGAAAATGTAGGGTCCTTAAGAACCACACTAAATATATTCTGCCTGTATTCTAAGAATGGAACAACAAAATCTGGTGACAACACATCTGTCTACAGCATGTTTTACTGAATATTTTAATCCCACTGTTGAGACCTGGTACTCAAGAAAAAAAGAAAGACAGAGATTAGGGTTTTTGTTTTGTTTTCATTTTCAAAATATTGCCACTCGTTGACAATGCACCTCGTCATGCAAGAGCTCTGATGAAGATGCACCAGGAGATGAATGTTGTTTTTTATGCTTGCAAATGCAATATCCCTTCCATAGCCCATGTCTCAAGAAGTAATTTCAACCTTCAAATATTACTATCTAAGAAATGCATTTTATAAGGCCATATCTGCCACGGAGTGTAATTCCACTGATGGGTCTGAGCAATGTAAATTAAAATACTTCTGGAAACGATTTGCCATTCTAAATACTATTAAGAACATTCATGATTCACAGGATGAGATCAAAACATGAACACTAACAGGAGTTTGGAAATTGATTCCAACTCTCATGAATGGCTTTGAGGGAAATTAAAAGTGCTACTCCAGTGAATGAATGATAAGAAAGCAACACAGGCTTACTGCTCGTGGAAGAAAGTTTTAAGAGTCTAAATAGAAGATAAATACAGCCACAACATTGCCTTCAGCCAAAGCCTAGCCTAGAGCAAGGCTCTAACTTTAATTCTATGAAGGCTGAGAGAGGTGAGGAAGCTGCAGATTTGGTAATAACAGCAAAAGAACTAGAATTATAAGTGGAGACTAAAGATGTGACTGAATTGCCGCAATCTTACCTGGAAGAATGAATAGTTGTTTCTTATGGATGAGCAAAGAAAGTGATTTCTTGAAATGAAATCCTCCCCTGGTGAAGATACTGAAAACATTGACGAAATGATGGGGAAGTATTTATCATATTATATAAATAAAATAGTGGCAGAGTATGAAAAGGTTAACTCCAATTTTTTACAAAAGTTCCGCTGTGCGTAAAATCCAATCAAACAACATCAAAGGCTACAGAGAAATGTCTTGTGTAAAGAAGAGTCAATGAATGTGGCAAACTTCATGTTGTCTTATTTTAAAAAATGGCCACAGCTACCCCAAAGGTCAGAAACCCCCACCCTGATCATTTGGAAACCATCAACACTGAGGCAAGACTCCCACCAGCAAAAAGACTCAGATGCTAATGAGCACCTTTTTAGTAGTAAAATATTGTTAAATTAAGATATGTACAGTTTTAGAACACTTGATAGCCTGCAGGATAGCGTAAACATAGCTTTGATATGCACTGGAAAACCAAAAACACTGTGATTGCTTTCCTGGGATATTTTCTTGATTGTGATGGTCTGGAACCAAACCTGCACGTCTCTGAGGTACACTTGCACATATTGTCTGTGATGACTTTGGAACAGCAGAGTTGAGTAGTTGGGACAAAGGCCACATGGACCATGAGGCCTGAAGTGTTTGCCGTCTGGAACCTTTACAGGAAAAGCTTATCAACCCCTGCTTCACTGCAGGGCTGTATCTTCGCTATCAGCCAACTAGCCTAAGCCTGACACAATACCAGCATTGCATTCTATGTTCTGTATGTTTAAGACAGCAGGAATAAAGAGGGAGAAAAAAAAGGAAAGGAGGAGAGTTGGCTCCTTTTCTTATGTGGCTTCGTTCTGGAGGCCCCTCCGTCTTCCCGGGATCTCTGCTGGAGGGAATCCAGTCTAGTTTATCTCAGTGCTCTTAGTTATGATTTGCCTGTCTTGGTAACACAGAAGACATCTCATATTCTAGATTACATTATCCATATTTCCTTTAATGGAGGAATTCTTTGAGAGTGCTGTGTTGGGCATATCACACATACTGTTGACTAGACCGCTAAGCCAGTTTAATATTAACTGCTGGCATCAAAGTTTTCCCATGAGTAATTGTGTAAAAAAAAGAACAGTTACTTTCTCCTCATTCACCTTCCTCAACCTCAAGTTTCTGTGACATTTTCCTTTTTATAGAAAAGAACAAACATGGCTTCTGCCAGCTATTTTTTTGTTTGTTTTTCTTTTACATCTTCAGGGTCCTGTAGGAAAGAAAAAATTCATTCAATGGTGCCCTTTGCACTCACAAATTTAACCAGATTGCCTACAATAAAAATCATTAATTTTCAAAAGATCCATTTTTAATTGTTTTATATAATGGTCACCAGTATTTTTTTAAAAGATATCATGTGAAAGTAAACTTTCTATATTCCAGGATACATAGTTTGATTATGTTCATTTAACCAGGACTACTGACCTATCTGATATTGCATTTTTCTATTCTTTAGATGCAGCAGTTCTCAACCTGTGGGTTGTGACCCCTTTGGGGATCTCCTGCATTTCAGATATTTACATTGTGATTCGTAACAGTAGCAAAATTACAGTTATGAAGTAGAAACAAAAATAATTGTATGGTTGGGGGTCACCACAACATGAGGAACCGTATTAAAGAGTGGCAGCATTAGGAAGGTTGAGAACCACTGCAGAAGTTGCCATAATGTTTTCTCTTGCACATATATAGTTGAAAAATAGGCAGTGGTATACAATAGTAAAGTATGTTTGGAGCCTTAAAGAAATTTTGTGTCTTTTATAAATGCAATTTTTTGAAAATTATGGAGGCAACTTTGGCTGAGTCCAGTGTCTCAATGAAAGCACTTAATGGCAACCAGAAGAAATAAAATATGTCAATTGATATTGAGAAGATGGAAATGGAAAGACTGGGTGGCACTTGGGGCTCAAAGGAGTAGGGCACCAGACCCGGGCCAAAAACGGCAAAAAAAAAAAGAGGAAACGGAAAGACTGGAAAAACATCAATAAAAAACAAGCATAAGCCACGAGATGCCGGGCAGTGGGGAGCGAGTAGAATGGTGCATCTGAACAGTGTGACAGGGACACTCCCCTGTACAGTCTTCTCTACACACCTCCTCTGTGAAGGATTGAATTGTGTCCTCCCAAAATTCATACACTGACGTCCTGCTCTCCGTGTCTTAGAATTTGACCTTATTTGGAAGTAGGGTTATTGCAGCTGTAATACGATGAGTTCATAAGGGAGTAGGATGAGTCTTCACCAGTATGTCCTTATTAAAAGGGAAATTTGGACTCAGAGACACACATACAGAAATCACCAGTCAGGACGAAGGCAGAGATAGAGATATTCCCTCCACAAGGCGAAACCTGTCAAAGGTGGCCAGCACAACACCAGAAGCTTGGGGAGAGGCACAAACAGCTTCTTCCTTACTGCCTTCAAAAGGAACCAATCCTGACAGCCTGATCTAAGATTTCTTGCATCTGAGACAAAGCAATTTTGCTGCTGAAGCCACCCATGTTGTGGTACTTTGCTAGGCAGCCCCAGGAAACTGGCGCTATTTCTGACTTCCTCCTGCAGCACCACAACTAAGTACTCTAACAGTCCCAGTATCGTTGCCCAAAATACAAAGTGTTAGGAAGATGTATTCAATTCAACAAGGCCATTCACATAAACAGGCCAATTTCAGGGAGGTGGAGAAAGGAATACCTGGCACTTTCAACTCCTGGAAATAGACACAAAACAAATAGGAAGGTGCTAGGTTGTTATGCTGCCAAAAAATATTCTAGATTCTCCAAGTTGGCTTAGCTATTGGAGGCTCCTTAAACTACTGTATCCTATAGTAGTTTGGAATCATTCTTTTTTTCCTGACAATATACTTTTCCTTATATTAAAAATTGTCTGTGACTTAAAGTATATGTAATAAGAATGTACTAAGAGTTCATTAACACATTCATACATTGCAAATGAATTCATACTTAGTAAACAAAACTAAGCATATATATATATGCTTAGTATATATGTATATACTGAGAAAGATTTTACTTGTCTAGCTAAGATATAAGATATTATTTATTGCAAGAGACCATGTTTATTTGCTGTATTGTTTGGCTTGAAGTAATCTGGAGTCACCTTTGCTTATCTCCAGGGGTGTACAATACACAGGCTTAGAGCTATCATTTGCTCGTGTAACCGATGGATTGAAAATACTCATTTCTGGGAGAGTGTAAACATGAAATTGTTCTCCTTTTGTCTGGTCCTTATTTTCTACCATGTTTTGTTGAATCATTTTTTTTTTCTACATCATTTAACAACTTGGGAAAATCCTGTAATTTTCTCTCTTACGGTTACAAGTTCAGTTTAATTTCCAACTTCAATTACAAATTAATTGGAATATCTCTTTTCCTCTTCCCCCAGAAAAGCTGCGAAGTCTAGCTCTGAGAAGCCTCCTCCCAGTGCTCTGCAGTGACTAACTCCTCTGGAGTTTTGAGACAGGAAAGAAGAAGAGGAAAAAGGGCAAATGTGTGGATTCATAACTGGCTTCTCTGGTATGGCCCTCCTTCTGTCTGGGTAGCGCTTACCAGGCATCAATCCTGGCTGTACACAGCCATTCAAATGCTCTTCCACTGGTTGTGTGTGTGTGCATGAGTGTGTGTGTGTACGTAACAGAGGCCCTGTGATATCTTCCGGTTGCCCAGTTCCCTGCCTGGGACACTCAACTGCAACCTGACCTCTCTGTCTCCTCCTCTCTGTTTCCACCACTGCTGATTCCCCCATAACCCCCTGTGTGGAGATTCCTTTGACTTCAAGACAGCCCCCTTGAGAGAGGCTCAGCAGGACTGTTCAATCCCAGCTACTTGGCCTGCCTTAGCATCAGTATGCTTGCATATCAAATGGTGTAGTGCATAGCTCCACTCAGGCTTGTCAGTTGTCTCCTGCTCAAGCCAAGTAAGAAAGCTTGTTCTTTAAGAATACTTAGAAATCATATCTTGATAAAGGTTTGGGTTACACAGGGGTATACATTGGTCAAAGCACATTGAACTTTATGCTTAAGATCTATGTTTTTAAAATCATTTTATCATAAGAACATTTGCACTAGATTACTTATCGCAGCTCAATTTACAGTCACCAAGATGTGGAATCAGCCCAAGTGCCCATCAACTTATGACTGGATTAGTAAACTAATATGTGTACACCATGGAATGCTACTCAGCCATAAAAAAGATGAAGACTATACAACTTTTGTATTATACATCTTTTGCATTAACTTGGAAAGAATTAGAGAACATTCTCTTTAGTAAAGTAGCACAAGAATGGAAAAGCAAGTGTCCAATACTAATATGAAGCCAGTAGATTAACTAATACATGCCCGCACAAAAGAAAAACACAATTTAATTCAAGTTGTTGGGAGGCGGAGGGAAATTGGTGTGCTCTCACTTTTTGGCATAATGTACAGGTTAATGGAGCCTTCTCCATGTGTCTGTCTCTGTTTGTGTGTCCTCTCCTGTCCTTACAAGGTCCTCAGGCATTGGACTTAAGGCCTAACCTAATCCAGGATGGCCTTATTCTAACTTAACTAACTACATCTGCCAAGACTTTATTTCTAAATAAGGTCACATTCTGAGGTTGCAGGTGGACATAAATTTTTGGAGCACAGTATTCAACCTGCTATAGTTAGTAAATGTCTATCTGATATTTAACAGCTTACTGCCACTTTGTTCTGATAGTAAAATCTCTTATTTCTACAGTTCTACTTTTCACATTTTATTGTAATTAGTGATTTGAGAGTCCATCATCCCTCATAAGCATGTTAATTCCTTGAAGCAGAGGATGAGATGAACTCAGCATCTAGCCCAGCACCTAGACAACAAATAAATGACTCTTGAAAATCGATAAATTTCCAGACTTAGTTTTTTAATTACGTGGTGGGCTCTCCACATAAAACATGATCTTTCTGTCTTCAGTCAAGGGCTGTCAGTCAGAGTGTGTGCCCTGGACTGGAAGATAGCAATACACCTGTCAAGTATGAGAGAAGGTTGTTTTAAAATGGACTTAAGAGCCTTGTATCTTCTCCTACAACTCACTGCCTTTTCTATCTTTATGATAATTATGATAATGCTTAGGCAATCAAGAAGGGTAATGACAGTTTATAGACACTAGGCCACAGGCTTTGCTTTCTAGTATAATTGTGGAAAAAAAATCCTTTGAACGTTTGATAGATATATACTATGATAAGAACGTCATGGATTAATTTTATGCTAGAAATATGAGAAATTACGTAAAGTTTTATAAACACAGATAAATCATAAAAAACACCCATTGCCTTCCATTAACATGTTTTTCTATGTAATTTTGTAATTTTTAACGTACTTTCACATACGTCATCTCTTTGACTCTGACAATATCTCTCAAGGGAGGGTTCTTTAAGAGCACAGCACAAGATGGGACGCTTCTGCAAGTGACTCTGAAAGGAAGTAGGGCTCTAAGATGAAACTCAAGAGTGCCTGAGCCTAATCCTGTGGAGTGCTCTGGAATGTGATTACCCTCTCAGACCTGTCCTGTGTTTGTCACATTTAGACAAACAGGCCAGGCGTTTGTGCCTCTATATTAGTCAGTTATTCTCTGTGTATCTGTCACTAGGATAAGAATGATACAGAGTTCCCCAACTCAAGGCTGGCCAGGGACCCCTCCAATCTAGGCCTGGGTGAGTTCAGAAATCAGACCTCCATCTCTAGACAAAAACAAGCTACCCTTTCCAGGCCACAGCCTTTTCAGACCACACCCTCTGGGCTCTAACGAGATCATGAACATAGCAGCTTGAAAGCTTCTGGGCGGTTCCTCCTTGAGTAGGGAGCACACACCCTAATTCCTTGCTTGAGGCAAAGACTGCCAGGACAGCATTCCTGTGCTAATTTTAGAATTATTTTAATATCTTTTTTTGCCCACAGACCTCTACCCAATTGTGACATACTTCCCAAAGACCCCTGCTCACAGGATAGGAAAAGCAGTATTTAAACACCCTAGACTAAAGACTGGGTAGAGGGGCTTCTCACTTGGATCCCCCTCCCCTGCTGCTGACGGTTCTGTTTCCCCCCTTTCTGTTTGCCCTCTTTTGCTTATCATGGTTATCAATCTTTCTCCCTGTCAATAAACTATACTGTGGTGTTTCATTCAAGACCAAGACTTGGCATAAGAAATTCCAGCAATAGGGAGATGTAAACTTTTAGGCAGTTTGGTGAGCCAGCTCTCATCTTCCAAGGACATTATGTGAAGAAAGGACAGCTGTGAACCACTAGGACCCAACCCTTATAGCACCTGGAGGGAGGGGCAGAGCCAAGTAAAAGGTATGCGGGTATGACAGCAACAGCAGCTACTCCAGAAAGTGTCATAAATTGACAGAGGATACCTGGGAAAGGTGAAGTCAGAGAGGACAGAGGTCTTCCCACAGAGGTCCCAAGGACACACCTGCAAGGTCCTCCCTGTGCTGAATCAACTCTTAGGAATTTGTGGAAACTTAACTTCCTGGGACGTGGATGCTAATGCTTTTTTTTGCTTCTGTTTCTGTAAAAGCCTGAGCCCACTTTCCCCAACTCGATTCAAACTGACCAATAATAAGGGCACCAGTGGACAAAGAGCCCTTAACTGGAAATAAAAGGGGAAGGACAGGGCCAGTTGGGCAGCTTGGCTATTTGGGGACTCTAGTCTACCATGGCTGAAATAAAGCTCTTCCTCTTTTAAACACAGATGTTTGGGATACTTTCTCTCCATTGTGCCTCATTTTCCTGCAACAAAATGATCCCATTTTACAAAAGTAACTGCCAAGGCTAAGCTAGGTTAAGTCATTTTCCAAGGTTACTCAGCCAATAAACAGTAAAATCAGAAAATAAATTCAGCCTTGCTTTGTAACCTATGCTTTTCCTGCCTCTGGAGAAACTCCCATCTGATGAATGTTTCACAACAACTTTGATAAATGCTCTCTGCTGCTATGGATAATTCTGCTGAGCAAAAACCAGAGGGTTAATTCTACAAATCACTAAACAGTATCTTCTTCCTAGGAGCAAATTATGGTATTATAATTGCAGATTCTCCTTTTATACATGGGCCAAACTATGCTTTTTATCAATAAAACCTTAAGGTGGTCTCTTTAATGTTTTTTACCCACAAATATTTCCTTTTTACACTTTTTTTTCCTTTGATGAAAGATCATGCTCACTCTCTGTTACCTAGAGACTATGTTACAAGATGTTAACTCCCAAAGAGCTCAAGGGCAAGCAGCAAAATATTTTGCAAGATATTACTAAAAATTACAAAAAAAAAATTACCATTTGAGTAAATCATCAACAGGCCCAGTGCATTCTACATTCACATTCCTTATCTTGGGAAGAGAAAAGCAAACTTGAATATCTGGCACTTTTCTTAGAGCACCCAGCAATAGTCTTGAGCCATGAGATATGGTTAGACCAAACCTAAATAGAGCAAGTCTAAGAAGTAGCATTATTTCTTAGAAACCTCACAAAAAACACAACAACAACAACTACAACAACAAAATATTTCATTCAATATTCTGACACCTTGGAAAAGAATCACCAGCTCTGATTGTCTCATCCAGGAAGTTGAGTAAATCATCCTGCTTCAGAGAAGTTGCTAAAATACAGGAAAGAAAATGTATATTTTCAGCATACTTATTCAGATACCTATACTGTACCTGCTTTAAATTCAATTAGGGACTTTACTTTCTTAGTCAAATTTGGAGGTTTTAAGCCACTCTTATAGATGTCTAAGTACAAATATCTTACAAAGCCATCTCAGGGGCCCATATAACATGATTTGTTTGGGTTGTGAGTTATACCCCTTTCTTCATTAGGTTATGGCTTTTCAAGGGATGATAGCTCTTAAAGTTAAATTTTCCATCACCTGATACAAAAATGCATATTTGAAGATGACTTACCATAGTGTTGGTTTGTACACAGTCTCTTTCTCACTCCCAAATTATAAAAGTGATAGAAAATCCCTGGTCTATCCCATAGGCCAAGGGAAATGTCTTTGCTACCCATGTTAATGTCTCCTATATATTTACCAGGACATTAGACAAAATGCCAAGAAGTTGCTATCTTGAAGTAATCTAAAAGTAATCTAATTAAAATGACATACGACGTCTCATATAAACTGTATCTAAGAAAGAGAAGATGTGATTTAACCAACAAATTTATGCAGAGAAGTTATGTTTAAATAACTACTGGAGATATAAGGAATTTTAAATTAATTTGCCACCTTAAAAGTGAACTTCTTAAAAAGAACAATTTCATTTTGTGTTAAAGAGATAACATCCCAATAAAGTGAGAAATTACATGTATATGTATATTTTAAAGGAATACCAATGTCCAAAGTTAAAAGTGCCAATAAAACCTGGAGTTACTTTTTCCCTGCAAGAAAACTAGGAGGTAGTAATCCTTACTTATACAGGCTTAGCTAACTAATGTTTGCAGAGTGCTTGGAGTTCTTACATAATCTCCATAGCAGAATGAAACGCACCGTTATGAACACCCAAGTAAGCCACTTTGAAAGGCTGTCATAAAGCCTAGGTTTCAACCACTAAGAAGAAAATGATACATTAGTGTGAGTTACCATTAAAGGAGACTTTCAAACCATCTCTTCCAAAGAAAAAAAAGAAATGAAAGAAAAGAAATACTTACTTCAGCACCATTTCACACCTTCCTACAACCATAAGACCCTGTCCCTGCCATTTATCTGATACATTTCAGTGAGGTCCTGAATTAAGAGAGGTGCTAAATGATTAATATTAGCTGTTACTGTTAGCTGCTTAATATTCATGGGTGGTCTTTTCCCAAAGGTGTCTGAGTTTAATAAAAGGGCTATTTGAGATGCATATAGAACATTCTTCAATGTTCTTTTATTATAAAAAGGTACTGCTATCTAATGCTATTATTCTAGTCAAATAATTTTGCCTTATTATTGCTGGATTATTATGCATCTTAGATAAAATAGTCAGTGATAATAATGACAGGTTAGAAAGAGAGAGGATTTGCTGATCTTTAACAATCATCTAAGCAATAGGAAGACCTTTTCCAAACCAAGATCTCCCATCCCATGTCATTACACTAATTCCAACTATTTCCCAAATTGAATTCTTTTTATATGGAGAGAAAATTTTGACAGAGAGAGCCTGTGGCATATAGGATTTAATAACAGACAGCTGCCTAGGAGCAGAGCCCTTTCTTACAACATCTCAGATCTAGCCAAAGTCACCAATTACTGTACTCTCTGGAGACCAGATCTTACAATGAGTTTTCTGACCCCATGAGGATTTAGATAAGCTCTGGATAAGTTCTGTTCTGTGACATGAGCACTGAGTTGCTTAGCAGCAAAAATCTTTCTCCTCTCAAGACCTCAGCCAACAGCATTTCCCCAGGATTGATGAAATGCAACAGCAGGGCAGTGCTGAAGGCCTCAGTGTGAGGGCAGTTTGGGACCAATCTTATATTAGGTTTAAGACTCTAAGGCCATTTTCAACCCTTTCTGAGTCCATTCCTTGTTTCAAGGGGAGAAGGGACCCTGCAAGAACTTCTGCACTTTCCTTCCCCAGGTAGTTGTTAACAGCACCCACCAGAAGGGCTTAGGAGAGGGAAGACTTCCTCTCATTACCCAGGGGTGTATATTGGCTATGTCACCATGAGAGGATATTGTGTCTATGGGAAGGAAGCAATACTACATGTAACATCTTTGGGGCCTCTTGTGATCGAAATGTTTGAGGAGAGAAATGTGATTGTCAAAACCATGGTCTCTGAAGTGGGCCTGCCTAGATTGAGATGCTGGCTTTGTCCTCTATTCCTTATTTGATATGGAATGATTTTAAAGAAAATATCTAATAGGATATTGTGATGAGTAAATAGAACAGTTAAAAAGTCTAGAAGAGGGCCTGACACATTGTAAGTCTGCCCATAAATTTTAGCAAATATGCCAAGAATAACAACAAGGGCAGAAAATATTGTTAGCCCCATTTTATAGTTGAAATTTGAAGAAACTAGGGCCCAAAAATGTTAAAAGTTTGTTAGCCTGGCTCAGACTAGTAGTTAATAAATGGAAGAGTTGAGATGTGAGTCTAGAAAGGGCCCCCTACAGAGCCCTTTCCCCAGACCCCCGGCACCAGGCCACGCTGATATCAGTAGACTCCATTGCCCACTACGGAGTGGAGGCAAAGGGACTCTGGAAATGTCATGATGCCAGAAAGTCACAATTAGAGGTAAATGTTCATGAAGAAAGGCTTGTGTTTCTTCTCAGTTCTCTTTTAGAAAGCGAATTTTCCTGGAGGGGGTATCACAATTAAATGAAAGATGAGAGAACTGGTATCAGGCTGAGCACGTACCACCTGCTAGATGCTAGTCTGGGAACTTCATATGCTCTGCTCATCTTCCCTGCACGATGACATTCAGCCTTGGTGTTATTATCCTCATTTTACAGACTAGGAAATGAAAGCCCGGAAAGATAAAGCATCTGTCCCAAGATTAAGAGCTATTAACTGATGAAGCTGAAGCTCTCCCATGGCTAGTCCTGTCCACTTCCCACTGCAAGCCCCCCTCTATGCAGTCTACTACCGAAATGTACCAATTTCTTACTGGACCTTAGATCAAATTGCTTTACCAGTCATCTGACAGCTCCATTTCTAGCCAGACCATGGGCTACAGACACCTGAATAGCGGACCACCAGGGCTCTGCACAAATCCAGAGAAGGGGGTGGAGAGGGATGAGAGGCAGGGAGCCACCAGCCTTCATCATGAGTCAGCAGGCAGTCAGAATACTACAGGCCTAGTGCCATGCAGGATGCTAAAGCAGTTAAAAACAGATTTTGCCATTAATGCATTTCTGATTGATGCCTTCCCCTCTGTTTGAAAGCAAAGTAGGTTCATTTTCTTTTCTGAAGACCCATACCTTGGAGATTCTATAAATATAGCTCTTAATTTAACTCCTGTGAAGGAATGGCAACACCTCTTTGAGGGAAATTACTACCTTTTAGAGGCGCTGTCTCTCCCTGGTTGCCGCCACGTCCCTGAGTACTCATTAGCTTTCCCCTGGATCGGAAATGGTTTTGCACAAGGCCCCCAAATGCTACACGTCCTTAGGTTGAAGGGCATTTTTCCTGAGCCCGTCTGACTCAGCAGTGATGTATTTGCTGAGGAAATCTTTCTTTGCCTGTCTTTTCTTTGCTCTCATTCCTCTTTCATTCGAAGGAGTGTGATTTTTCTTTCTACTCAGATTCCATTCAGAAAGCAAAGGAAGTGCATAATTGTTTAGCTGTCCCGCGCATCTCCATGCAGCACATTTCACAGGAAATCTCATTACTAAAATAAGAATATTATTCGTAATCTGTTAAAATAGATGTGGGTTGGTCCAAAGCTATGGTGGGAGAGGGTGGAATAAAAATTGCATCTTGGAGCGAAGAAGTCCGTTTTATGGAGCTACAGCACATAACGTATTGTCAATTGAGGGCTGACTGGAGCAGTAAATTCTGAGGATTCTTGGGAGAAAGTGTTTCTTATCGCCCTTAGTGTGAAAGGCTTTCATGGTGTTTGGGGCTTTTTCTGGTTGCCTTGAACTGTTAAAGAAAACATCTAACGATGTTGTATAGCAGATGCCACATCCTTCAAACGAGGTTTTCCCGGTGCAGGCCTGATGTGCCCTGTCACGGGGGCTGTCACGCTGTGAAATACCAGCTACCCCGTAGACAGGGTGCCAGGCACTGTGCAACCTCTTCCCAGCCCTTACAGAGGAGGAGAAATTAAGGACTTTAGCAGCATCACACTGTGCATACGATGTGAGCCCAAAGATTGTACTGAATGTGGGCGAAAGAGCTGTTGGCCTTTTCAGATCTTGCACCCAAATGATTATATCTCTCATTAATCTCATCTTCTTGGGCTCTGACCTAAAAACGAGAGTCAAATAACAATCACAGCCAGTTCCTCAATTGTTCAGTATCACCAAACAATTGTGATTACCAAAATTTTGATTTTCCACAAGAAAAAAGAAAACAATCCCAAACCCTAACATCTACCATTACGGAAGCCAGGCACAATCACTCACGGAGATCGAGTTTTGTCTTCAGATCTCATTGTAAGACATTTGCCTTATATAGGACAAAATAAGACCAAGAAGACAAATTACCTCTCCAGCATAAGAGGGAGCTCACTGTTTACGAGCTGAGTGAGTCTGGGTAAATAATTCCACTCTGCCGTGTCTTAGTTTTCTTATTATGAAGTGGGGATAAGAATACATCCACATTATAGGGCAGTCGCTGGAATTGCGTGAGTACTTAGAGCAGTGCTTGGAATATATTATAGCTACTGTCTATTGAAGTATTATCTATTATCATTAATCTTTCATGTCCAGACATGTCAGAATCCCACTCCAGAAATGTTGATGAATGGCAGCCACAAAGCCCTTATTCACACCTAACATCCCAAACCCCTCACCATTATTTTGTATAAAACTGAGCTGGATTTTCCCCATCTTTAAATAAGGCTTGACAAACAATCGTCGGAACGTAGGGTGGAGTACAAACTACCTCGTTGACTTTTGGCACAAGATTCCGATGCTCCGTGGAGTGACCCACGTGAAAATGAGTTTGCTAGATTAAAGACTCAACGTGACGTATATGCTGACTGCAGCTCTTCCTGAAAATATTAAAGTTGGAGCATGAAGGGAATAACATTTTTCAATGCGGTATTTTCACTGAGCTGTGGGTTCATAGATTTAAAAAAAATTAAGTAAAAAGCTTGACTGTAACAGATCAGATTTTTTGTTGTTGTTACTTGCTTCTTTTGTTCCTTAAAAGTTTCTGTTTCTGAGAATTTTTCTATGCTGCAAGCTAAATAAATGTTAGCTTAGCCCCCATGTGCTACTGCCTATCAAGGGATTCTCTGAAAGACTTAGTGCCCCAGGCACAATGAAAATGGATTTATGAGTTTTCCAGACACCTGCTGTAGCCAAATAAGACAGTACATCAGAGGACTCTATTTAAAGTTAAATTAATCAGCCAAAAAATAGTGCAAGAAGGAAAAGAAATGACAAAGGGAAAGACCTGTGGCTGGATGGGCAGGCAGCAGAAGGACATCACTGGAGGTCAGATGGAGGAGAAAAAAATGCTGACCCTGAGGATGGTCTTCTTTATGCAAAATCATATTCCTGAAGAGGAAATGAAATGTGAGGCCAGAGAAACAGCATGAGTCAGCATTCTCAAGCTTTTAGCAGCAGATCCCTGTCACAGCACAGGGACATAAGGCCAAAGGGGCTTGGTACTTCCATCAGCTTCAAGGACTAAAGCTAATCCCTGCTTGGAATCCTCCTATCTGCTCTCCTTTCAAACATACTCAAGATGGCATAGCAATTGGAAGAAACTACTTAGCTTTTTGGAATTTGATGTGCCTTCAAGTATTTTATAAAACGTAACGATCAAACATCTCCTCTGACATTCAGAAAACAAGCATACCAGTTTCTTCTTCCACCATAAATTCATTCCCTCAACATGAAATAAATTGTCATTAGGCCAACCAATTAATTAAAAAGCATGTATTTATTCTCACTGTGAAGGATGTACAAAGCCTAGAGTCACTGTGGTCCTGATCTTGGTGGCATGCCAGGCTGTCAGGGTTTGCATATCTAGATAAGAGAGAGCAAATAAGCGCCTTGAGGCACAGGTGTGGGTTAAATTAGAGGTCAGGCACAGTGCTAAGTCTCGGCCATAGGATAAGTGAGATGGTTAGCCTTTCTCAGCAAACGAAGGCATAGAACAGTGTTCTCTTCAGAAATCTTTGCCATTCTCATTCACAGCAATGTGACATTTGAGAGTGGAGTGAGTGGTGTGTGGGCCAGAGAGCAGTTGCACTCCAGGCAGATCAGTTGAGAAATGTTGGCATCAACATATCAGCATCTGCATTTGAAGCCTTGCAAAGATGCCAGATGTGGTTTATGGATAATCACTCTGAACATCCCAGTGTGTGTTTCATGTACTAGAGACCAGTGCACCTCATGAACATTCACAGGCCTAGCAGTGGTTCCATTACTGAGAAGTATACAAGGGGAAAGAAGAAGGGAGGCCCAGAAAATTATTTTCTTGTTGTAATTTAAGACTGCATTTTGAATGATTCTTTCCTTTTAATATGCCATAATAGGTTCTAAAAGTTTCATTAAAGCAATATTTTATTTATTTAATTAATAAGATGTCTTATGAGACAGCAGTTATGTACAATTAGGAAGATTCATTCTAATAATAATACATTGTGTCTACACATCATTTTGAATTCCACAGTCATTTTGCATTTATTAATTTACTTAATCTAACAAGCATTCTTATACATGTGAGGTGAGGTGTGCAATGATCCCAATTTATAAGGATCAAGAGGAGTCACAGGAGATCAAGAGAAACCACAGGGACAAGAGGGATGACAAAGCTATACCCAGATACTCCTAAATCAGCTCCTGCCTTGCCAATCAGATAGCAGTAGTATATGAATCCAGTTCATCCACTTCCTAACTTCAACATTAAAGAGTTACTTAATGTGTAACGCTGAACTCTCAGACAAAGATTTATTCCCTGGTTCCTATTGTGACGAAATGAGATGACAAATAGTTTTCCAACTACAAAGAGGAATGCAAAGCCAGCAAGCTATCTACATGTCATAAAACGTGGGAAAGCTTGTGATGCTGGCTCAGGAAAGTTCTTTCTGGCTCCTTTGTAAATCTGGCATCCCACATACTCCATCACAAAAATAATTATTTGGAAACTCTCAGAGGCTATAGTCAGTGTTGGCTCCTGTGGAGAGCTCTGGCACCTCCCTGAAAGTTAGCCAATACAGATTTTGGAAAGCTCCTACTGAGTGTTTAGTAGTGAGTTTAGTTTTAAGGGTAAATCTAAAACATGGCTTTACCAGCTCACAAACTAGTTACAAAGGAAGATGAACCATGTTAGAAAGGGGAAATAGGAAGATAATGTTTGGTGAGAGGATCCAGAGACACTTAAGCCATCCTTAGGTTGAAATTATTTATTTCTGTATAACAAATAATTTTAAAATTTAGTAAAGGAAAACAATCACCATTTTATAATTCCCATATGTTCTGTTAGGAAATGAAGACAAGGCACTGAGTGGATGGCTTGTCTGTGACAGAAGCTTTAGGATGGAATGCTCGGGATGACTGAAATTGCCGAGGACTGGAATGATCTAGAAGCTTCTTCATTCACTCGTGTGACATATCTAGTTGCAGTGACTCAAATACTAGGCACGATTGGGACCGTTTGGGCACCTCCATGCACACACACTCACATAGGTGTGCTGAGCGCTATTTCCGGCCATGACTGCTTCAAGACACAATGCCTGCTCCAGCTTACACCTTTACAGGGAGAGATGAAGCCCAAACCATATTAGGACAATGGAAGATAATTGCTTAGGCTCTTTCACATAATGAGGCTCCTTCACATAATGAGGAACTGACACATTTGAAACTGTAGAGAAGACAGAAGGAAATTATACCAGCATTAGTTTTGTCAGAAGAACAGAAATCACTCCAGGAAAGGAATGAATACAGAGAATTTGCCATCTTATACAACCTTCCGGAGGCATTTCAGAAGCACTGTCAGGGAGGTCACTGCTGGCTTTTAGAAAATCAAAAACATGAGAATCTCAAGGACACCACCATAAATGATCTCAGCTCCCAACAGAACAGAAGAGGATGATTTTCAAAAGGGTCTCTGAAAACAGCAAACGAAAACCCATGCTTACCATCTGCCAACACCCACACAACCTGAGAATAATGACTTATCTTTCCCCACCAAATACCAAAGAATGTTCTTCATGGTGAAGAACATGGAATCCTACTGGTAGGTTCTAGAAAATGCAGTTCCCAAGCTTCTCTTCAGAAGCATAGAGGTGATTATGGAATGAATGGAATGGAGACATTCCTCTAGCAGACATTATATTTCCTCAACTTGATATTTATTTGCAGATTTAAGTTCACTAAACAGCAAGTACTTTGTACAAGTAGAAAAACATGCATAGAGCTACATAACTTGTTTTTAGCAATCAAAATGTCTGGGCCTTACCTCTTGACTTGGTAGGTGAGGGAATCCAGGTGATTCTGATGCAAGTGGTCTAAGGGCCACACCATAAGAAACATGGCTTTATATTCTTGAGTGTGACAGCAAGTCTCAAGGGCAAGTCCGCTTAAGAAAATCCGTGGATGTTATGCAGTTCTGAAAAGTGAGATATGAAAAGGAGAGAGGGCTGTAGGACAGTGAAAATAAAGTAAAAAGAGATTGAATCGTCAGGTAAAGTTCTTACAGCAAAATCCACCACCCAGAATTTCCAAGGTGAGTCAGGAAGGATAGGACATAACACCAAGAGAAATTTTCTATTGCAAGTGATTTGATAATTGGGAGTTAAATGAAGTATGTGTTTATTAATTATCCAATATGTGACATTTTCAGTCACCTCTGCTATACATTAAGAGAGTTTCGGAGGGTCCAGGACAGTCCCCTGTTCTATGCCAACCCCAAGGAATGCTTTCAAGTAAAAACTGAAGAATAAACACTGAGCAAGGAGACAGAGACCAGCTGGGATTTATTTCGATGTGTCAGCTTGACACACACATGGGTGAAGGCCAGATATGGATTGGTGACTCACCCACATTTAGATGCAGTCTGTGTAAAATGTTTTCATTTCCGCATCATGGAAGCAAATCTGAAAGCTTTCACTCAAACTCAGGAATTTAATTTCTTGCTGCAAAGAGTGACCTACCTCCTAGAACAGCTTTAAAAAGCGCCACTTTGCTGCTTAGTTTCTAAACCTTTTTTAACTACTTTTTATCTAATTTCAGCCTAGAAACAACCCAAATGATGATATTTTTTGCCTCTAGATAATCTTCTGCCCCAGAATGTATTGTTTTTAAATGAGAATGAATTAAAGTTTGGTTAATCTTTAGTAAGATATAATCCTTTCAAAATAGACTTTAGATATTGCAAATTCTTTTGAAAGGCACTGATATTACAGTCTGAATGTCTGCACTCTAAAGGGGTCAGGAGAGAGCAGAAGAGTCTGTTAGCTTGGGTCTGTAACTGTTCACTCCTTAAATATTCATTTTCTAGAGGAGTCTTACCATTTTTTGCCAGCTTTTGTAACAGGTAAGAATTTAAAATATCATGAATTTATACCCTACCCCCATTTTTTTAAATTCATGATCAGAATCAGTCAATAGGAAAATTCTTTTTGACCACATTACATACCGCGGACATTCCTGTGCATCTCAGCATACCTATCTAAGGGAGTCAAAATGAAGCACAGACATGAAGATCCAGGGATTCCTGATCATCATCACAGCATCTGGATGAAAGGAGATATAAAGTTTTGTGGCAGACAGTTCAAAATTATTTATTGAGCAATTACTATATGCCAGGCTTGAGATATATCAATGAGACCAATACCTACCCTATGACTTCTAGTAATTCATATTCTTTTTTAAACCTCAGCTTTTCCATTAAATAAAAAATTGGGAAAATCATACCAGACTTCATCTAGTTTATTAAGAGTCAGTAGTCTTAAAGAGTTTGCAATCCTTGTGAACTGGCAATAAAGACATGTTAATGCATACTGGTACTAAGAAGGGCATTTAACTAATAAAAGACATCAAAGGATTTTCAGCATTTTTTTTATGCTGTGTAATTACAGATGATTATCTTGTTAATCTGGCTAATTCAAAAGGACACTCATTCAATCCTAGTAGCAAATAATTTTTTTTTCCATCTTGCTGCATTATTTGATAAAATTTTCTAAGAGACCAATATTTAAAGGGTGCAAATTTATATAAGAAAAGCTTGGGCACTAGCAAAGGAAATAATTTTACTTAATTGGTGCCCTCCATATGCAATTCTAGAAAGTTTTTCTCTGACTTAAGCTAGAACATCCCAGAAACAATGCGGCTAAATTAGTTCAGTTGTCCCTTACAGCATGTAAATGGTTTAACCGTTAAAAACTTTGCAAACAATATTAGCAACCTAGAGAATATTAGCTCACTGGAGCTGAGGAGCTGAGAGTCTCTGTTTTGGACCTGGCACTCTTTGTGATCTTGACTTCTGAGGCTAGTTAGCCTGTGAAACCTTACTGTATCACCTGTAGACCATATTTGGAAAAGCAACAGATTGAATTAACATATACCGCCTTCTTCTTGGGGCCCACATATGTGTTTGTGTGTGGAGTGGTGACCAATAATATTTGTTCAGCTTTTGAATAACCCATTTGTTTATGAGCCTTACAAATGTAATTTATTACACCTCCCTCTTCATGATGTAGTCTAGAAAGTAAAAACTCAAATTCTTTGCCCACTTCTAGGACATGTATATAATCAGTTTCAGCCTGTGTTTTGATACTGACCTCACTCCTACTTCCATTATTTTCCTATTATTATTTTCATGTGGCTCACTTCTCTTTCTTATCTTAAACTTGTTTATTATCATTCATGAACATGCTATATGTATCTCATATATAAATATATATATACTTTACATCTAGAATCCAAAATTATTTTTAAAATATACATAAATGTGACTAATGATACAGTGAAAGATCCAGAATATAGATTTATGTGTTGGAAATAAGCCAGCAATGAAAGCAAGTTAAAATTAAAAATAAAGTCTCATGAGGCAATGGAGAATAAATCCTAATAGTAATCCTAATAGTAATCAATAGGATTTATTTTGGTAGAGCTACAAGAAATAAATAGGTGATTATCAGAGAGGAAAAATGCTGTAGACTTCCAATTTTAAAAATGTAAACAAAATAAGCAAAGAGTCTTTCACCTCTCATATTGGCAATGGTGCTTTCCAATTCTAAGACCCATTGCTGGAGAGACAGAGACAAGCACTCTTGCTTGCCAGTCCTACGAGAGTGAGGTAGTGCAGAAATCACCAGGAACAATTTATAAGGCTAATAAATAGTCTTTAAAAAGCTCACACCCAGTTACCTAGAAATTTCCTTTCTGAAAATTTATCCTAAAGAAATATACTTGAAGATTTACAAAGATTTAGCTTTTAAAATAGCAATTGAATAATTGTTTATGGTATTAACAATACATAAACATCCTAGATACCTAATAATTTAACAGGGTGTCATATCTAAATATGGGGGGGTCATCTCAAAAGTTTGGAGACGGACTGTCTCATGGTCCATTATTTCACTTCCAAGAAACACAGTTAACAGCCTCCTTTTGATTCACCCAGGCAAGGTTTCAACTTGCTCAGCTTATTTCTCTTGCTGAGAGGGCCTCATTTGTTCCCATCTGCACAGATTTTATACTTTTTGATTTTTGTGCATCTCAAAAGTTTTGTAGTGATTCTCATACATTGGAATCCTATATTGCCATTAAAATTATTGTAAATTAAAATTTAATGCCACAGAATGAAAATTATTATATCAAGTCACAAACTAATAGGTAGACACTAGCTCATTGATGTCAAATGTATTTAAATATACATTTTAGATACATTTGTATAGTATGGATCTCTTAAAGAGTATTACAATTATCTATGTTTGCCGCCTGTGGCTCAAGGAGTAGGGTGCCAGTGCCATATAGTGGGGTGGTGTGTTCAAGCCTAGCCCCAGCCAAAACTGCAAAAAAAAAAAAAAAAAAAAAAAAGTATTAAAATTATCTCCGGATTGTGGTTAACATGGGATTTTATTTTCTGTTTTCTGTATCAATATCAAAGACAAATATTTTTAAGCAGTTGAAAAAGCTATAATAAAAAAATTCCTGACATTGAATATGTTCAAGGGTAACTCATCTAATAGCTATTTCGTGGAATCCCCAGGTGGTATTTTAAGCATTGGAAACACAATCTCTGTCTCAGGAGCTTACATTCTAGGATAAGCTCATTCCATTTGGCATCTTATATAGTCTACATTCTACTTAATATTTAAACTAATATTGGCTAAAATCAACTTCAACCAAATTATAATAACCATTTAAAATGTTTGAGCATATGGGTGGGACAATACAGATGGGAATGTGGATTGGTCTAGCAGCTGAGACCTTTCCTGTTGCCTCAACAGAGACATGTCCAACCTGTAGGCAGCACTCTGTACCTCCGAGCCGGACCTGGGCCGGCCCTCAGGGGAAGTCAGGGGAATGTGAACAGTGGTACACATCCCAACCCCGGGCTGAACCAACTTTTGATTTCTGTCCCCCCAATTAGTTTTTCCAGTTCAATAAACTGGAACCAGATGGAGGAGGGAGATCAGGCCAAAACACTAGGAACCCCCTGTCTACCTCCCACCTGCCTAGGGATCTGCCACTGCCCTCCCCCCACTTAGGCTTGGGCCAATGAGTGTGGCCTGGGGCATCATGGTACCAAGAAGCTGGGGGGGTCTATAAAGCCAACCTCATTACAGTTCAGCACCTCTGTACCTCACCTGTGTACCACCATCACAGGTAATAGTACCACCATCAGTGTTTTCCTGTATGCCGCCCCTCCCCCCCCAGCATGCTGACAAAATCCCCTGCATCCCAAGGGTCCTTCCCTGTGGTGCCTGACACTGCCTGCCTCCCAGAGCCTATCTATTCCAGGAAGACAATCCTGGAGCAAGCCACAGTCTGCTCCTTGAATTGTTGAAAGTAGAGGAATATGAACCTCTGGAAAGCTAGACTACAGGATCTGCATCTGTCAAGGGGGAGTCAAGAGTCAGCAACCACCTTGTATATAATAAAGAGAGAGTTCAGGTAGAGAAACTACTGGCTGCAGCCTCCATGCATAGGGATGGCAAAACCACAGGAACAAGTTGGAATTATTAAAACTTGAAATCTTAAAGGTGAGGCCATGTGGTTCTGGGACTCAGATGTCTAAGAAGGGAGTGTTTCATGGTAGACAATGATGTTTCTGGAGTAGAAACAATGAAGCTGTCTCTGTAAGTTGATGGGGAAATTGCAGAGTGGAGTCAAACTCCGTTACAGAAACGAGCTGACGCTGAGAGGTAAAGAAGCGGTTCTAGGTGATGCTCAAAGGAACAGGAAACAGAACCAGGACTGCAAAATCCTTTCTCCTTTGGGCTTTCTCTCTCTCCCGCCCCCTGTTGTCAGAGAACAATTGGTAAAATGGAAATAAGGATGTAGTTTGACAAAAGAGCATGTAAAAGATTAGTTTGGGAACTGAAAGAAAATACTTTGAGAAGCAGCACAGAGTCTGAGAAGTCTTGATCTGTTTTGTACTTCTTATCTGCAAAGAAATCTCACTGGAGGAGCCTGGAGAGGCTGATAACAAGCACTCAATAAAGGGCTCATTGTGGCTGTTCTGTGGCCCCTGACTCCTGTGAGGCTATGAATCCTACTTGTTTCCAAACTGTCTTCCAGAAATACATAAAGTGGGTGGCCATAAAGTTCGTGTGCAATTTAAAATAGATGTCTATTTTTAAAACTGTTGTCTATTTTAAATTGTGCATGGACTCATGTTCACCCTATATATTCCTTCTTCTCTGGAAAGATCTGGCAAGATGTTTAAATTTTTGAAGCTCCTAATGGACAGCCACATTTGGAAAAAATCAACGAGACTATCAGATTCTTGCAGTCTGGTCCTATCCCAGGCTCTGAAGAGGGTTTTTGTTAAACGTGAGCTAAGTCACAATGACTTTTGCCAAAATGAATCTGAAATGAGAGGACACCAAGTGTGTGAATCTACTGGTGTGCATATCGCAAAGCTGTCTCTTTTGCCAAGCCTCTGGGCCTTACTCCACAATTTTTAAGATTGATTTTTGTGTCCTGTCTCTCCTATATCCAAGAAAAAATAGAAAAGGGGTTTCTGTGGGATTGCTTCAATTTTTTTTTCACTAAGGAAAAAGAGGCGGAGGTGGAGAATGCAAGAATGCCCTAATGTGTGAGACAGCAACAAAAGACACAAAGTTCCAAAAGCTGACATGACAATAACAAAGATTGTCGCAAATCTTCACGCTCCAGTGAATCAGTTTTCTGGGCTTCTACTGAGGAAACCTCACAAGATGTCTATTTCCTACTACACCAAGCCTATTGGCTTTTCTTTCAGAGGCAGAGTCTCACTATGTTGCCCTTGATAGAGTACGTGGAGTCACAGCTCACAGCAACCTCAAACTCTTGGGCAAAAGCGATTCTCTTGCCTCAGCCTCCCAAGTAGCTGGGACTACAGGTGCCCACCACAATGCCCAGCTATTTTGTTTGTTTGTTTTAGCAGGCCAGGGCCGGGTTCAAACCCACGAGTCCCAGGATACATGACTGGTGCCCTAATCCCTGAGCTATGGGCGCCAAGCCAGCCTATTGGCTTTTGATAATAACAAGGCTAAAGCCCGGTGATCTGTATCCCCCTTTCAGCCCCACGGAAGGTGTATGTAGCCATATCACCTGGCTGTACTATCTAGTGGTATTCACTACTCTAACGGTTAAATAGTATTAACTATGAACACTGCATAGGTGTGTGCTGGTATCAGACAGACACACCTACAACAATGCATTTGTGTTCTCCATTGGAAAAATCAGGCAGCATCCACAGAGGTATACATCATGTTTTATCAGCTGGCACAAAACCCACCTATCTGCCTGTGACACTCATTAAATAACCTGGCATTGGTATCAAACAGTTGTAATACTCTTAAGCCTCAGGCTCCCCAAGTTTGTGTCTCTGCTTTTGCCTTTTTAACTAGGGTTGGAAGAGAAGGGCCATGTGTTTTAAAAGCACCCTTCCACTAACAACTTTTAGTTTTTCAGCCTCATTAGTATCTTGTTCCTGTAAAAGATCAGGTCTAGTAATACTTCCTTCTCCTTCTAGATATGCATTTGCTCATGTGCATTGTTAGTAGACAAGATTAAAACTTTTTTAACTTGAGTATGGGGACTGTCAGATTTATTTGAATAAGATAGACTATGAGCTCTAACTCTTTTTGCTCTTTTCTTGCAGTGTATTTAGGAATGAAAAATCTGCTATGCTTTAAATGCAATAAATCATAGATAATCCAACATGAAAATGTCCCAATACTGATTTTTCTAGTTTATCAACATAGTCTGTTAATAAGACACTTAGTTTTTAGACTTCAGTGCATTGAATTATTTCATTTTTACATGATGGATTAGAGCTCAATATTTTATTATTCCTCAAATTCCACTACAGAGCAGTTCAAAAAAAATCCTTGCATAGTCAAAAATTACTGTCTTATCATGCCCTGGAACCAGATGATGCATTTTCACTACCCGCAGAAAAGACGCTTCTTTCATGGTGACAATGTCTCCCCAAAAGGTACCATGGCCAGGCCTTTTCATAAGTCTGGAACATGCACAAACACTCAGATGCGTACATAAACACATAAATACTGACAGGGACAATTTTTTTTCCACTACTGTAAATCTCTAACTTGATGAAATTTGAGCAGAATGGTAGAGCCATAAAAAGAATAAGAGCCGGAGGAGAAGGTACAGCACCATAACTGCCTGAGGGGAAGACAGGTGAATGAATGCCCACTCAGGATCTTTCCAACAGGAACAGATAGAAAGAAAGGCATAAAACCTCTAAAGAAGTTTTAGTATTTATATTGTCAATTCCATCAAGCCTCCTACGTCTTTTCAGAAGGTGTCTATTTCTTGACTCAAAGTCAGAGAATATCATATGCCAAGCCTTTAAAGGTAACGCTCATTACTGTTCCATCTACCTTATAATTAGTGACAACTCTTCCCAGATTCTGGCATCAGCCTGTCGGTCTTTGTTCCCATGTTGCTATGAGTTTTTGCCTCTTTCTGTTACTTCAGGCATATTTTAATGAGAATTTCAGAACAGCCATATCGGTGGCTCCTATCAAATTCTATCTCAGATTAGCAATTTAATGGAAAACAATCCCAAGGGAAGGGAGCATTGATCCCTTTTTAAACCCAGGTAAAGTCATAATTATTAGTAGCAAACAAGAAGTAAGAAAGACAAGATAAAGCAAAATGTTAATAAGGGAATTTAAACAAATAAAGAGATAAACCATAATCCAATAAAAAAAAATTATATTGTTAATAGTTTATTTTTTCTCCAAATAATTCACAAATTGTTTCCAATCAAATTTTCAAGAATTTTCTTTTTTGGAAATTGACACAATGAGTTCAAACTTCCATATGTGCACTTAAGTATTGATCAATTAGTTCCAATTTGGTATTGAGTACAAGTGTTTGTTTTGCAATTCTTGTGATGTTTCACATAGAGGAATGCTTTCCAGTTCCATCCAGGTTATCACAAAAGTACTAGATCACCATTTTTTTTTTATGGCTGAGTAGTATGCATATATACTACATTTAATTAATGCATCATGTATTGGTGGGCACTTGAGTTGTTACCCCATCTTTGCAATTGTGAATTGTGTTGCTATAAACATTCAAGATGCAGTTGTTCTTTTTATAAAATGACCTTCTTTCCTTTGAGTAGATACCCATCAGTGGGGTTGTGGGATCAGATGGTAGGTCTACTTTAAGTTCTTTGAGATATCACCACACAATTTTCCATAAGAGTTTGTACTAATTTCTAGTCCCATCAACAGTGCATAAGAATTCCTTTCTCATTGCATCCATGCTGGCATCTGTTGTTTTTGGACATTTAAAGAAAATCTTTTTATTTTCTATATTGTAAATTTCAGAATATTGGGGGGTACATATGTTTTGTTTACATACTTTGGTTTTGTACAGACTGCGTCAAAGGTATACACTCTAAGTGTGCCCTTCACCCAGACAGTGTGCACTATTTTAGGACTTTTTAATACAAACCGTTTTCATCGGAGTTAGGTGATATCTCAGTGTGGTTTTGATTTGCTTTTCCCTAATGATTAGAAACATCGAGCATTTTTTCATGACTTTGCTGGGCATTAGAATATCTTCATTTGAAATGTTTCTATTACCTTTTATCTTTTTGATAGAAGACATTCCAATAGGGGTAAGGTCATATCGTATTAAGGTTTTCATTTGCATTTCTCTATAGGTTACCTTAGTGGCTAAATCTGGCGGTGTTCCCCATAGAGCAGGCCACTGGGGACCGTGGCAGCACCTGCTGCGTGACTGATACCGACAGCTCCCTCCGTTCTTCTTTGCTCCTAGCTGTTTCCAGATGCTTCGGGTATGTTGATCTCCCTGGTGATCTTTTCTGTATGGTCTTTCCTCATTTTTTCCTCCACTGTGTTACCATAGGTTATTCACTGGAAACATAAACCCTCCCAGGGCTATTTTTGCTGTGGATAGGTGTCTAGTCATGTTTCTTGCTTTGTTGTTGTTGTTGTTGCAAGGAGAAGAAAAGCTGGTATTGCCTATCCCTCTATCTTGCTGAGATCCTATAAATTATATTTATTACATTGGGGAAGATAAATATGCAAGTTGGAGCTAAAATCACACAACTGTGGAGGACAAAATGAATCAAACATTTTAATATTTTCTGTTTTGTGCAGAAGGAAGGTATTGATTAATTTGTGAATAGTTAGGTCAACATGTACATATTTTCTAATAAAACTATAATGTGTTGTGAAACTGATCACAGAGCTTCACCCTAATGTAGGAGAGTTCCTAGCTCTGTCCATTGTGGGAAATGAGTGAAGTGTGAAATAGGGGAGAGACTGTAAAGTCTACCTGAAGTATCCTTTGTTCTGAAACTATGAAGTAAATGTTGCAAAATGTTAACATTTATTTAATCTGACTGATAAATACATGTGTTTCTATTATTTCATTTTTGTAATATATTATTTATTTGATATTCCACAGTAAAAACAAGTGAAAATATTTCTAAAATATTAGTTTCACAACCATCAGATATAATGCACCATAATCCCATCATTGCAAATACTGCATTTATGTTTATGTGTACTCATATGTGGGCATTCTATTAATCACCCTGCCACAGCTATTATGAATATTCATAATCCTAAAGATAAGATAAAGAAACAGTAGCTACTTGAACAACAAAACCAAGTAATTTCTCTTTACCAGTTCTCTGAACAGATTCTAATGGTATTATTTATGAATCTAGCAAAGTAGACACACCAAAACAAACCAACAAATAAAATACATTGAATATACAAGTATAGTAAATCCCTAATAGTAAAGTATTTCATGCAGTTATATGTGGCCTTGAACATACAATCAGTCATTGCCTAGATGTTTTTAAGGTGACATTCATTGATTTTCCATCTCCTCAAGGCTGTGCACCTAGTATGATGGCTAATTTTTTGTGTCAACTTGTCTTGGCCACAGGGTGCCCAGATTAAACATTATTTGTAGGTGTATTGGTGAGGGTATTTCCAGATGAGATTAGCATTTGAATTGGTAGACTCGGTAAAGCAGATTGATGCAGTGAAGGTAGACATCATCCAATCTGCCAAGGGCCTGAATAAAACAAAAGGTGAAGAAAGGAAATCTCCCCCCCTTTCTCCTGCCTTGCTACTTTAACAGAGACATCTCATTTCATTTCATGTTCTCCTGTCCTTGGAGTGGGAGTTACACCATCAGCTCTTCTGGTTCTCAGGCCTTTGGATTTGAGCTAAATTATACCTTTAACTTTTGAGTCTTCAGCTTTCTTTGGTCTTCAGCTTGTAGACAGCAGATCTAAGGTCATGAGCCATAATTATGGAGTCTAAGAAGTCACCCAATATGTAGATATAGATGCATAGTATATAATATCTAGTTAGTTGCAGAATTGATATTATTAATGATATTACCAAGGTTAACTACCTTTTTTTTTCATAAATAAAAATAATTTAATGTCTCTAAAGACAAATAAGACAAGAAAGCAGATTGATTTAATTCAGGTTGTTGCAACAGATTGAACTTCTCAGATCCAAAGATGAGAGTGTCTAGCAGGATGATTTTGTCTTAGGTTTTCATAGGAGGTAGTTAGAAGGGGAAGGAATCATAGTTAAAGTTTTCTGCATTGATAAAAAGTCTCAGTCAAATAGCTGAACAGGAAATTTTTCTCTCCATGTCTAACTAGCTTTGGGTGAAAGAGTTCTAATCTTAGCTATTTATTCATGAAACAAAGAACCAAAAGTTGTGTATGGTTGAAAGTGAAATGCTCTGTATTTGGCTTTGTCAGCAGATTCAGATGAAAGGAAAAAGGTCTATATTTAGCCTTGTCAACATCAAGACATAAGCCTGATACACAATTAATTGTTATACTGTAGCAAAAAGAAGTATAGATTATACCTGACTTACTATAGTTAAGCTAAAAATGTTTTCAATTTTATGATGTGTTTATTTGGATATAACCCTATTGTAAATTGGGGAATATCTGGATTTATGATTCAGCTTATTATTTTTTAACTTTGTAATGGGTTTATTGGTGTATTGAATGCATATATAACTTAGGATATTTTCAACTAACAATGGGTTTATTCGGATGCAAGCCCATGTAAGTTGAGGACCACCTGTATAGCATTGTGGACCACCATGCAGGCTTTGAATTAGACTTTTTTAGTTAAAATATCAATTCTCCTTATTATGCCCACAATCTTCATTCCTCGATAAAGACAGAATAATTGTAGTACATATTTCTTCTTATGAAAATTAAATATTCCAAGTAAAGTAGAGAGTATTTAATAAAAAATTCTAATAAATTTTAAAAATAGGGTGGCATCTGTGGCCTAAAGGAATAGGATGCTGGCCCCATATACCAGAGGTGGTAGGTTCAAATCCAGCCTTGGCCAAAAACTGCAAATAAATAAATAAATAAATAAATAAATAAATAAAAATAAAGTTTAAAAATATATACATAATGATTAAATAACTGTTGAGTATATACCCAAAGTATTCCAATATGAGTAAAGTTGTGGTATATGTTTTCACTCCATACTATTCTTCTTACGCAACAAATATATGCATATTTACATTTAAAAGTGTCTGTGTTCTATCTTCTACTTTTTAAAAATTTTATTATGAGAATATTCAAACCTATAAAAATGTTGAAATGATTATATAGTGAATACCCATACACACATCTCTACATGCAGTAATTAATATAACCCTAAATATAATTTATCACATGTTTATTTGACTATCTAGCCACCAGTGCACATCATTTATTATTTATTTGACCCATAAACACTTCCACATGTACATCATTAACTAGACTTTACCATTTGTTTATGGATTTTTTCTCAGCTCCTACTTTTAATGTCTAATAATTTTCTTGATTTTTTGAAATATTTAGAAGTATAGCACCCTCATGGATATGTGCTTGTTTTAATTTTCAAGTATTGGTTAATGTTTAAATTTTTGCTAACATCAATATTCAATTATGTTAAAATAACAATAACTTACACGTGTAAACCTCTACCTCTGCTGTCTGCCTGTGAGCCCTGTCAGAAAGAAAGAGACATAATTTTTCGTCAAAAATACCATCAAGAGAATTGAGTAACACAATTCTAGCAAATATATCCCCAAATGCCAGCTTGGCTCTTTTCAAATTAGATTTAGTTTAGGTTTTGGTTGATTGAGAATTTATTCCTAGGGGCATCTTTAAAAATGTCAGATTCTAGAGCTTTTCAACTGATGAAGTAAAAGATGACACAGTTTTATTGTAATTGAATTTTTTGCATGTAGGTTAAATATCGCATTCATTTCAAGCAATTTGGTGTTATTGAATTTTTTTTTATTATCTTCTTTTTCTTATTCAAGTAATAGATGCTCACTATGGAACAAATTGAAAATACACATAAACACCCATAACCCAACTGCCCAGACATTAACTAATATTAACATTTTTATATTTTTCTAGACTTTATATGTGTGTATGTGTGTATATATATAACACAATGAAGCCTATTCTTGTCTGTTTGCCTTTTGTCACATCTATTAAAAATGCTAGATAGTTTGGTATCCAATCTGAAGGTAGAAATGGCCATGTATAATACACAAGCTACTTATGTGGCATGCATGAACTTTATTTAAGTAACTCAAGAACTGCCTGAAAAGATATGGGAAACTAGTTTCAAAACCTATGAAATAGAAGCATACCAAGTGGCATATGAGACTATAGCTTAGACAAATCATGCCATGCATATTAAAATACTGTGGACCGAAAAAACTAGCATTGGTTTCACACTGACCTGCAAGCAGAAAATCCAAAAGGTAGGTGATCAATTTAAAATTAAACTGTTCTTTTTTTTTTGCAGTTTTTGGCCAGGGCCAGGTTTGAACTCACCACCTCCGGTATATGGGGCCAGTGCCCTACTCCTTTGAGCCACAGGGGCCACCCAAAATTAAACTGTTCTTCACAAGTACTACCCTATATATTTTGTCTCAAAGTAAGAAACTTAGTCTGTTAACTATTAATATGTTTGGTAATGCTTTGAAATATTTCCTGGGAAGCCTATAATGTTTTTTGTTTATATATGTTTATTTAAATTTGCTTATTATAAAAAATGCTTTATAAATAAAAATATGAATGTAATACTTGAGGGAAGTTATTATATCCTTCAAAATTAGGTGGGGCAGTGCCTGTGGCTCAAAGGAGTAGGGCGCCAGACCCATACGCCAGAGGTGGTGGTTTCAAACCAGCCCTGGCCAAAAACTGAAAAAAATAAAAAAAAAAATTAGTTGTAGTTGCAAGTTAAAGAACAAATCAAGTTAATGTTGGTAAAGTTCACAAGTTTTTATTCTCTCAAGCAAATAACCTCAAAGTCAACAATTTAGGATATGTTATAGAGTGGCTGCAGTAGTTCCAAATATCACATCAGCATTCGAGCTAATGGGGAAACTAAAAGGGATAACAAGGAAGCCTCTCCACTTAAAAATAACTCAAAAGAAGGTTTACTGACTTTCTGGTCAGCATGATGTCTGACTAGAGATACATGGCACTCATGCATCTGGTGCAAAAATACAAAGGCAATGAATTAGCAACAAAAATTCAACTGGAGTGTGCGAGGGAGAACACTAGAAAAGAAGCACAGAGAGGGAAGTGAGGCTTCTTGCCTTGGCCACCCTAACTCCCCAGTTGGGATTAACTCAGAGCCAAGAGGCACTTCATATTGTAGAGAAAACATAATCAGAAGATTCCCATAGCCCCCATTGTCACCACAGGCATCTAAAGTCCTTACCGCAGGAGAGTCACACAGTCCTCACAATCACTGACCCCACTTTGGAGAGCTGCCTAGAATATATGCAGCTGCATTGCTCAGAATTAGGAATACAACAATATGGACACTCTCCACCCTCTCAGGACCAACGCACTGCTGCACAGCACCATTTTCAAACCAGAGCCATGATAAAGTGTGCCCTGATCTTGGGGCCAGTAGCCAGTTCCCCTCTACTGGCCTATTAAAACTGGAACTCAGTTTTAATATTATGAATAGTTTTAATATCATGACCTCAACAGTTCAGTCAAGGTCCAGGAATAATAGTGATTCCAGTTCCGCACAAGGGAGAAGACAACTCCAGGCCAGTTGAAGCACTTCTCAGCCAGAAAAATAGCCTGGAAGATCCATACCCATCAGACTGACCAAGCTGCCATCCACCTATAACACTGATGTTACCAACTCCCATAGCTTAGTCCATTGAAGCACTTGAAAACAAAAATTACAGCTGAAGAAACTACATGGAATACCAAAGACAATGCACTCCACCCAATGAACACCCCAAGACCCATCAATAGACATACGTTTCTCTTGGCAAAAGGTAACTCCATGTTGTTAGAAGAGGCATCTGTTCAACCAGATGTGCGGATATCAATGTAAGGACAAAGAAAAAAAGCAAGGAAATATGACACTTAAAAAAACACAATAATTTTAGAGTAACAGGCACCCTAAAAGGAAATATGTAAAATGAGAGAAAAATAATTCAGAGTAATGATCTTAAGGAAAATTGGGGAGATACACAAATAGATGATTCAAGGATATCAAGAAAAAATTCATGTTATGAAGTAGAAATTCAACAGACAGATAAAAAATATCCATAAAGAACTCCTAGGGCTTGTAGGCAATGAATTAAATAAATAAAAATTACAATTGACAGTTTCAACAACAGACATCTAGCTTCAACAACAAACTAGACAAAGCAGATGCAACTATTTCTGAATTTAAAGACAGGACTTTTGAAATACAGATAAATAAGGAAGAAAAAGAAAAATAAGAAAATGGAAGAAGGTTCACAGAATTTTTGGGATATTATTGAGCAAACAAATGTTTTGGCTTATAAAATTTACAGAAGGGGAAGAAAAGGGGAAATATTTTGAAAATCTATCTAACAAAACAATAGTAGAAAACTTCCTAAGTCTTGAGAGAGATGTGGATATCTAGATCCAAAAGGCTCCAAAATCTCCAAATAGATACAAGCCAAAAGGGTCCTCTGAGAGGCACATTAGGTTTACAATGTGTATACCAAAAAAATAGCAAGAGAAAACAGTGAAGTCACATGTAAAGGAATCCTAATTAGATTAACAACGATTTCTCAGCAGAAAGCTTAAAGGCCAGAGAGAATTGTATGATATATTTGAAGTGATAGAAGAAAAACTACTAGCCAAGAATACTATACTCAGGAAAGGTATCTTTTTTTTTTTTTTTTAAGTTTTTTGCTGGGGCTGGGTTTGAACCCACCACCTCCATTATATGGAACTGGCACCCAACTCCTTTGAGCCACAGGTGTCGCCAGGAAAGATATCTTTTAAAAATGATCAAGAAATAATCTCTTTCCTAGACAAGTTTATTACCACTAGATTTGCCTTATAAGAAACGCTGAAGGGAGTCCTTCATCTTGATGCAGGACAAGGCAGCTCTACAACCGCTGCCTTGGCCCTGGCGGCGCTGATGCTGTGGCGGATGAAGAAACCAGCTCGTGAAAGGGCTGGACCTGAGTGGAAGGGCCATGCCTTGCTGTCTGCTCCATGTGCAAATCTGATTGGTCAGTATCATGTCAGTCTCCAGGGACCAGGTCTTCATTGGACAGCTGGCTGTAATTGATGAAGACCTGCCCCTAAGAAGTTCCAGCAAAACAAGTCCCTGGGACTATATAAACCCCTGAGCAGAGAGCTCAGGGGCAGACTTTGGTGGGACTTCAGAGAGAGAACAGCTAAGAAGCAGACCTCGGCTGGACCTTGGAGAGGGAACAGGGAGAGCTGCCTATTCCCCTCCAGAAGCAAACCTTGGCTAGACCTCAGAGAGGGAACAGGAAGAGCCACCTGTTCCCTTCCAGAAGCAGACCTCGGCTAGTCCTCGGAGAGGGAACAGGAAGAGCCGCCTGTTCCCCTCCAGAAGCAGACCTCGGCTAGAACTCGGAGAGGGAACAGGAAGAGCTGCCTGTTCCCCTCCAAAGCAGACCTCGGCTAGAACTTGGAGAGTGAACAGGAAGAGCTGCCTGTTCCCCTCCAGAAGCAGACCTCGGCTGGACCTCAGAGAGGGAGCAGGAGTTTGCTCCCCTCCTGGGTCTTCTTGCCTGGAGGTTTGGTTTTTCCTCCACTGGTAATTCTTCTTTCCTGTAAATAAATCCTGACTTACCACTACTCCTGTGGTCCGTCGATTCCTTCTTTGAATCATCTGAGACCAAGAACCTGAAATTCTGGCATCAATCTAAAGTAAAAAGATTATAATTACTATTATGAAAACACATGAAATTATAAAATTCACTGGTGAAGAAGTTATCCACATGAGGAAGAGAGAATAATGAAAATTTATCACTGACAATAATTTAAAAATATTAGAAAACAATTACAAATAATTATAAATCTTTTCTGTATAAAAGACAGAACAGTTTATGATCAGCTTGGGTTTACCTCAGAAGTTCAGTGTGCTTTAATAGTATAAAATCTAATAATATAAATTATGGCATAAACGGATTAAATGCAAATGAACATAAATGATTTTCTCTCTAGGTGCAACATTTTTAAAATGAAATTTAACATTTTTAATTGACATAAAACCCAGGCTAGGTGTGGTGGCTCATGCCTATAATCTTAGCACTTTGGGAGGATTGCTTAAGGTAAGGAGTTTGAGGCCAGCTTGGGCAGTATAGCAAACTCTGTGTCTACAAAGAAAATAAAAAGTGTTTTAAATAGTTGTATGTGGTAGCATGCACCTGTGCTCCTACTACTTGAGAAGCTAAAATAGGAGAATCACTTGAGCCCAGAGTTTAAGGTTACAGTGAGCTATGAGTATGACCTTGACAATGCTTCACAGCCTGGGTGACACAGAAAGACCCGCTCTTGTGAATAACCTTGTTAAAAAGGGTAGAAGGATATTTGATAACTTGATAAAGGATATCTTAAATATAAAATTAAAGCAAACCATATAACTTAAAAATGATAAAATAGTAGAAGGCTTTTCTTTAAAATCAGGAAAAATATGAGAATTCCCACCAACGTTACTTTAGTCAACATTGCACTAAAAGTGTGCTGAAATGTTATTCAGCACAAGGGCACAATAAAAATAAATAAGAGGATTAAGAAATTTAAAGAAAAGAATCAAACCATTCTTCTTTACAGAGAATATTATAATCTAAATAGAGCAATAAAAAAGCCACAAATTATTGAAAGCAACAAGCAAATTTAGCAAGATTGTAGACATAAAATCAAATGTAAAATCAATTATGTTTCCATACACAAGCAAGAAATAGCGATGCAACGTAGTTTTTAAAATATGCCATTTAAAACATCAATAAAAATACTTATAATAGATAACACAATTCCAATTCATCATAACTTTAATGGGAAACGTACAAAATTTTATTGGAGGATATTAATGAAGACTTAAGCAAATAGAAAGGCACTTCTTTCATGCTAGTGCCTCAAAACTGTAAATACTAATCAAAATTAATCTATGTAGTCAATAAATTCTCAATAAAACACATATCTGGCTTTTATTCAAATTTGTTATGCTGACTGTGAAATTTATATGGAAAGCAATATACTTGTGAAGAAGATCATTACAAGATTTGTCCTATCAGAGACCAATATTTACTATGAAGCTATAATAACTAACCCAATATCTTATTGGCACAGGGATAGCTAATTAAATAAATAATGGAAGGAATAAAGAGAATACATCAAGATTTTATCTATAAAGAAAAATGTTATGACAGTCTCTTGAAGTAAAAGTAAAATTTTCAATAAGTGTATTCTAACTTGGAAAGCTATCATATAGAAAAAAATACATATAACAATCTATCTCTACCTTATTACCCCTACGAAAATCAATTCCGGATGAATCAAAACCCTCAATACAAAAAGTATCATTCTAAAACACAGGAGAAGAATATAGAGAAAATCTTCATAAATTTTAGTAATGGGGTAACTGGGTCATTAGCTTTTCATCAGCCAGCAAGCTTGTCCAGCTTTGTTCCACAGTGTTGGAAAGTTTTGGTATCACCAAGAGAAACAAAGATGCATTGTTCCAGAACTCTGCAAATCTCTGTGTGGCCTTTGCTCTTGTATCACTGTACAAAGAAAGTCACTTGGGTTAGACCAGAATCAAAGTAGAAAGAAATTATTCAAGAATGTAAATTCCAGATGGCATGAACCAATTAGAGGGAGTGAGGGCTACTGCAATGAATACCCTACAACACATACGTATTTTATAAACCTAAAACTCAAAACAGAAAACAAACCCCACAAAATACAGATTACTGGTTACTCCTTGCTCTGTGAATAGAAAGGGAGAATCATAATTGAAGAAGAACACACACAGAGACACAAAAGTTTAGAATATTTCATTTTTTAAGCTAAATGCTAGATGTAAGAATTCCATTGTGTAATTCTGTGTCATTTATTTATTTATTTGAGACAGGGTCTCAAGCTGTCACTCTCAGTAGAGTGTCGTGGTGTCACAGTTCACAGCAACCTCAAACTCTTGGGCTTAAGTGATTTTCTTGCCTCAGCTCCCAAGTAGCTGGGACTACAGGCGCCTTCCACAACACCCGGCTAGGTTTTGGTTGTATTTGTCATTGTTTGGCAGGCCGGGGCTGGATTCGAACCCGCCAGCTCCAGTGTATGGGGCTGGTGCCCTAGCCACTTGAGCTACAGACACTGAGCCTATATGTGTCATTTAATATTACTTGTGTTATGGAAGAGTTTAAAATTGGCTCTGTGCCCCGTAGCTCAGTGGTTGAGGTGCCGGCCACATACACTGAGGCAGTTGGGTTCGAACCCGGCCAAGGCCTGCTAACCAATGACAACTGAAACAAAAAAAAATAGCCAGGTATTGTGGTGGGTGCCTGTAGTCCCAGCTACTTGGGAGGCTGAGGCAAGAGAATCACCTAAGCCCAAGAGTTTGAGGTTGCTGTGAGCTGTGAGCTGTGATGCAACATTAAAATAAATAAATAAATAAATAAATAAGTAAAAATTAAAAAATGAAATAGTTTAAAATATATATATTTTAACTAAGTTGCCCATAAAAGACTAAAAAACAAGATGGTCGTAAATTGTTCTTTGGTAAAGTAAAAGTCAAAAGACAAAAAAGTAAGTCTATAGAATTCTGAGTCTAAAATTTATGATCCATGAAGTTTATCCTGAGACAAAATAACAATAATAAGAAAATGAAAATAGTGTGATTTTTACAATCTAGAAACCATTCTTGAAAAGATTTTTAAAAGCATAAGTAAAAGTTACATAAAATGAAGTTAAGTGTGTGTAGCATAAAATTAGTAGTGCAAGAGTGGAAAATAAAATCAATTAATATGGAAATATCTAAAATTTTAAATACATGTATCTGGTTTAAAAACTGATTACAAATGCTTAAAATATACTAAAGATAGACTTTTAAAGTTTTCAAATTGATGCAATGAAGCTATATCTTCCATATAAAAAATTAATTATGGATCTTATTAAACTAAAGAGGAAAAGCCCATCAAGCAAACAGGCAATAAGTCAATTAATAAACTAGTAATTGACGAGGAATAGTTATATTAAAGGATTTATAAAAGTAAAGTACTTTTTATATTAGTAACCAAAAATGTGTATTATCTAGAGTGATGCATGTGAAGAATACATAATTCGGCAAAACTCTAATCCAGAAAACTTAAAAAGACCTGATGGAAATGATGAACATGTTACATGTATAGTAAGTTAATGGAAGGCCTTTTTAACATTTAGTGTAAATTATTTGTTGTTCTTGTTTATAAATAAATGAAGTCTAAAATTATACCAAAATTTTAAAGGAAAATTTTAAAAAAATGCTCTAAAATTTACTTCAAAGAAAATTTTATGAAGATCTTAGTCAATTTGAAAAAAGTAGGGAACCTTCATTTTATCACATAATAAAACATATTATAAAGCCAAAGTAAATAAAACTATGGTGATGGTTCAGTGAGTTCAGAAACTAGTTCATATAAATTGGCACAGTACATAGAAAAGATGGCCTTACAAGATAGTGGATAAAGAATGTACTATGTGCTTCTGCCTAAAATGCTAAATTAAACACCCGTACTTTTACTATTTCATGAAATCCAAATAAAACATCAATACGAGTCAAACATTTTCAAAGGAGGGGAGAACAAAAGAGAATACAGTAGCAATGAAATTTTAGAAGGTGAAAGAGGATTAAAAATAAAGGGAGAGAGAGATATCAATAACCTAATCACCCAAAACAAGTAAATTCTAAGATAGCAGTGGAGAAATACAAATCCTAAAATTAGCTAAAATAGAGAGCTTGAATTTCACACTGCTAATCTACATGCTGCACTCTCAGTTGTATAGAGATGATGAATAAAGACTCTATAGATGGTTAAAGAGATGAGTTTTGAACAGATGAGCACTGGAAACAATTTGGAAGGGTGATACTGCAGTAAAACAGACAATTAAGTTAGGGGCGACTCATACATGCTGGTGTTTCACAACTGGCTCTGTGAGTAAATAATAAAATTATGATTTTTTTAAATTTTTGCATATACATGTGTGTTTATTAGGTTTCCACTTTTTGCCTTCACAGAATTAAAAAGGTTTAAAATTTAATAATAATAACTGTTAAAGGACTAGAAACAAAAACCTTGAAAAGAATGAATTAAGATAAATAAATTCAGAAAAGAAATCAGACAACTACTGCATCGAAATATTAAGCAATAATAATAATAATGCAAAGAAAGTAACATTGACATTGTCAAATAAGAATATGTCTGTTATAGAATGCTTTGCCTCTGAAGCTTAGTATGGAGTCATCGGTTAACTTCTTGTTTTTTTTGATATAAAGGGTGTGTAGAATATAATTTAAAAATTATAATAAAATACATGTAACAGTTTTATTGTAAATTTCATCAAGTCAATTAGTATTAATTCTGACAATTCTCTCTCTCCCTCTTTTTTTTGTTTTGTCAAAATCTGAAATCAATAGTCAATGGAAGTTTGTAATCGAAGGAGTTCCAACATAAATATGGGGTTTTTTTGTTTGTTTAAGGAAGAAGACAATAGTGGAATTATAAAGATAATCTATAGGTACTTCACTTATTGATCAATGGCACAAATGACTTGTTTGCTGACAAAAGGTTTTAGATACTAGAAGAATATTTCTTCATTATTTTGTGCTATTTACAACACCAGAACTACAGACCCAACCCTTTAAGCTGCATCATTTTATGCATCCCTTTATTAAGTCTAGACAATAAATGCATAAAGCAAGCCCTGATTTATAGAGTTTGCTGATTTCTCCAGAGTAAATTCTCCTTCTATGGCCAATTTAAAGCTACCTACTCATGTTCATGACTGAACATGGAATTGGGAAGAGAAGTGCAGAAGAATATTACATATGTTGTACAACATAGATACAGTATTTGTAAATAACCTCAGATGCATAGATAATAAAAATGTGGTAACATTATCAGGAAGTGGTGAATTTTGAGTATTTATTATCTGATTTTTTTTTTTTTTTTTTTTGAGACAGAGCCTCAAGCTGTCACCCTGGATAGAGTGCTGTGCCATCACAGCTCACAGCAACCTCCAATTCCTGGGCTCAAGCGAGTCTCTTGCCTCTGCCTCCCAAGTAGCTGGGACTACAGGTGCCCACCACACCTGGCCATTGTTTGGTTGCAGCTGTCATTGTTGTTTGGCAGGCCCAGGCTGGATTTGAACCCGCCAGCTCAGGTGTACGTGGCTGACGCCTTAGCCTGTTGAGCCACAGGCACCGAGCCTATTATCTGATTTTTTAATATAATTGTCTTAATTGTATTTTTAAGTGTTCAATTCCTAATAATAAATGAATTCAACAAGTGGTTTGCAAAATTCCTGAAATGGTGACATTTGACTTTCATGTGCAAATATGAACCAGTTCCAACACATCACTGGATTAAATAAATAATAACTACTCCATGCTGAGACTATAAAACCCCATTCCCTTTCCTCCCATAGAGGTAGCAGCAGCCAGTTTTTCACTGCTCAAGGTGGGTTAGTAAATTCTCCTTTGCAAAATATAACCAGTCTTACAAGAAAGACCTAAAAATACTGAATCAGAATTTCTTCTACTAAAAAGCCTAACCAGATCCTTCCAGGTGGAGCTCAAAGTCAAAGGGTGTGTTTCACAGACTAGAAACAGCTTTTTATTTCCCTTAAACATAATCAGACAACCAAGAATGAGTAGAACCCGAAAAGAGAATCTCTCACGAAAAACTAAAAAAAGGAGAGGAAAGAAAACGGGAAGGATCATAACTCTGTAAAATTAGGAAAATATTCACATGTGGCCACAAAAGCCACTATATTAATATGTTCAGAAATAAAAGAAACTTGGATAGCCCCGAAACAAGATTACGATATTATAAAGAAGAAATACTGAGACAACAAAAATAAGCTTTTGGAAATGCAACACTATGCCAGAAATTGAAACAAAAGTTGGAAAGAATTTACTAGGAAAGATAAGAGGAATAAAAATAGTGAAGAAAGATAAAAGGTAAAGAAAGATATAAACATTAAAAGACCAACTAAGATGTTCAATATCCGAATAAGATAAATTCAAACCAAAAAGTTGTTAGAGAATAGAGAAGAAACTCAATTAACCTAGGAAGTGTCTCTGGAAATGAAACACAATGTATTTTAAATATAAAGAGCTCTAAGTGTGTTTCAGCACAATAGATGGAAATTAATTCATATCGTTTAAAATATTTAGGAAATCTTAGAAGAATGGGGAAAATGTAGATACATACCAGCTTTCAGAAGGAAAAAATGTAAGTAAAATATGCAATTTAAAAGGATTTCAGACTTTTTTATGGAAATACTTGATGTGATATGACAACAGAAAAGCAACTTTACAATGATAAAAATATATAGTCTAAAACTCAAATTGTCTACCCAACTAAGTCTATCCAGCCAATCAAGTGTCATGTTCATGCATTTGAGACATGAAAAATATTTTTCTTCCCCTTCCAGAAGCTTGTACTTTATTTGCATCATCAAATTTAGGGAGCTATGATCAAAAAGAAGTCTCTGCATAGAAGCAATGTGTCTAGCAGAGGGGAGAGTCACAGGGAGTCCCCAGAGCGACAGATAGCCAACAACACAGGGTGTAGGGGTGGAGGCAGTAACTGCAGCTAGACTGCGGCAGGTCGGAGGCTCATGGGGGTCTGTTTCAGGAAGATATTATACATAGCATACCTGATCATCTAAGGGGAGACATTGGCAACCAAGAGTTTGAGTTTAAATTAATGGTGAGCACATGGAAAACAAAGCAAATTAAAAAATATATTTTTTAGGTTATGCAAGGAACAAGAAATTCATCCAAGTTTTATATATAAGTAGCATTTACATATAAGAATGTGAATATCAATTAGCAATATTATCAAATTATAACTATATTAGGAGAATGGAAATGGGAAAGATAGACGTATGCTTAGGAAGAGTCATAGTCTTTTCTTTCCAATAAGAGGGGAAAGGATGACATTTACAACTAAACAATCAAGAAGTAACAATAATATTTACCACGTTATTTAGAGCCAGGGAGGTAAACAACAAAAATAATGAGCAGAAAGAAGGAGAATTTTCCCAAATTAATATGTACGATAATACAATTATAATTAATATCCCAACAATTTTCAGAGGGAGATGGTCGGAATTAGAAGCTGAAAACATTATTTAAACTGTAAAACATTGTTCAGAATCATAAAATTAATTTGAAATGAGAGTAATTAAATGTTCTTGCGTTACTGGTTTCAGAGCAGAGTTGTCTCTGCTCTGTTCTTCACAGAAAGGTATTTCAGGAAATAACCACATGAGCCAAGCAAGCAAAATCTTTATTGAAAGTGAAACTACAGATGCAGGTGTACAATATCAGGTGTAACCACATCAAGTAGAATGATTTGAAATATTTCTTCTTTTTCTATTGTCTATAAGATTTGGCATGATCTGTTTTTTGAAACTCTCCTTTACTTTCATTTATATAATATTAGTTGTCTATTTTTTGAGACTTTGGAAAAAAAAAATAAGAAGTTAACCGATGACTTCATACTGAGCCTCAGAGTCAAAGCACTCCATAATGTCTTATTTGACAATGTGAACGTTACTTTCTTGGCATTATTATTACCAATATTGCTTAACATTTCGATGCAGTAATCATCTGTTTTCTTTTCTGAATGTATTTATCTTCGTTCATTCTTCACGTGGCTTTTGTTTCTATTCCTTGTCTTAAACCTTGTTATTGTCATTAAATATTAAGCCTTTTAAATTCTATAAGGGCAAAAAGTAGAAACCTAATTAACACATGTATATGTAAAAAAATAATAATAATTAAAAAAAAAGAAAGAAAGTGAAACTACACTCTTAGGGAGGAGAGCGGGCAGGTTCAAAAAGAGCCAGCGGGCTGGTTGGAAGTGGTTTTAGATATTTTGTACTCTTCCTAGTTTAGAAGAGGAATCAAAGCCAAGCAGTTGGTTTTTTCTAAGAATTTGGGTAGTAATTATTAGAATAGGGTTCCCTCTTATTTTCATACTTTATATAATTGTTTCAGAACTGTCATGGTGATTTCAAGGGCAGAGAAATTTTAAAACCACAATGTACATGATATTGTAATTAGCCACAGTTTTTACCTGAGGTGCCAGAGATAGCTGACAATCTGGTCAAAGCGGGTTCTTTGTGCATTTATCATTTATCTGTCCCTTCTGTTTAAGACTGTTCACTTTAACATCTGCGCTCCATCTTCAAGCACCTGAACCTGGTTTCGTTCCTGTTTCCTAGTCTCTTACTCTAACACGTGCAGGCCAGATAGCAAAATATATTCTCAATTTTTGGTAATTTAAACATTGTGGTACATCTCAACTTTTTTTTCATAAGAATGACACTGAATAAAAAGATCAAATGTAGATTAGATCTTAACAGCCACTAAGACAAAATACAGATTATTTTATTAGTGGTAAAATATGAAATCACACAAGAAATGTTCAGGGATAGTTACTTAAAGAGGAAAAATGAATTGAACGTATTATCTTACCTACATATTCATGTGTTTTTATAATTATAAGATTAATTATATAAATAAAAACAAAAATATAATTTAGTATTTTTTCTTCAGGTGGGAATGACATTTCCAAGCATAATACATATAAAGGAAAGAACCCAGGAAAAACTAGTAATTTTTACTAAAAAATAAAATAACAGATTATTGTATATCTTAAATATTATGACTATAATAAATTTTCTTCTAACAAACTTCAAAATTTTCAATACACAGAAAATACTAGTATGTAGTTTAGTTAAAATATATGTGATGTGAATAGCGATGATACTTAGATTGCAATAATTTGCCCAATATCTATTTAATGAAATATATTTTATTTCTATCATAATGGCCTAAAGATTTCAAATATGCAAGTTCTGAATGTGTCAGAGCTATTACAACTTTATCTTAAAGCAGTTCAGCAGATTATTTCTAATACATACTCATGGCAACTAAATTTGTATCAATAAACGTTCTCTCTTCCCTCTGGGTTTTTTTCCAAATATGAAAGCATAATTTGCATGTAATTATCTGAAGTCTGCTTTTGCATTTTTCATGAGTGTAGTAAAATACAGGTAATATAAAATTCACCATCTCAACCATTTTTAAGTGTATAATTCAGTCGCATTAATTATATCCACAATGTTACACGACTATTACCACTACCCAGCACTCAAAGCCTTTCACTGCCTCAAACAGAAACCTCTTAACTATTAAGCAACAACTCCCCACTCCCCCTGCCTCAGCCCCTAGTAACCTCTAATCTACTTTCTGTCTCTATAAATTTGCATATTCTAGCTGCTTCATATAACTGGAACCACACAATATTTTTCCTTTCCTTCTGGACTTATTTCACTTGCTTAGGTCTTTAAGGTTCATCCATGTCATGTTATTTACCAGAATTGAATTCCTTTTAAAGGCTGAATGATATTCCATTGCATGTACAGACCACATTTTGCTTACCTTGTCATCTGTTGATAGACACTTGTGCTGTTTCCTTCTAAGCACTACATTTTAAAGTAGTTATTTTAACTTGAAAATATTTAAAATGTTTAACATTTTGTACTAAGCTGCTACAGTGAGCATTAAAGTACAGATTCTAACCTCTTGACTTTATTAATAAAGTGTGAATATTTTTATTAATCCTTACTTGCAAAAAATTATAATTGGACAATCAATCAGAGATTCCTGAATATGAACATTATATTTAAGGAATTTTGTACGTGAAGATACAAATTTCAAAATCTGAAGAAGCGAAAACTGCTTGACATTTTATTATTAAATTGTTTAGAATGTGAACTTTAAAATACTGGCTCATAAAATATTATTAAAATAAAGTCTTATTGTTACAGATAGTATTATTTTGTGAACATATAAACTAGTAATGACCTAATTATTCTCTTATTATGTGAAGATTCATAACTCACAAAAAAGATATTTAAAAAAATACCAAGCTTAATTTTTTGCTTCATATCAGAAAGAATATGTGCGTAAGTTGCAATTAGAGTCCTGATTTATTTCCTTTCAGAAGATATTTTAATGATGGTGCTAAATATATCAAAAGACCAAATATAACATAAATATGCAATTGTCATTCAAATTAATGATGCAATTTAAGTTAACAGATGTTTTGTACATGTGGAGAATTTTCTCTAAAAATGTGGGATAGAAGGATATAAAACAGAATTAAAATCTGTTGCTTGAATTAAGTTCTCTGTCAACAGTTTTTCTAAATGCATTTATAAAATATGCCTTACCGTAGAGTTTTCTTTTTTCTTTTTTATTTTTATTTTATTAAAAATAAAGTTCTGTAGGACTTCAGTTTTTTATTTATGCAAGTAAGTTGATGCAAATTATTAAGTACTTTGTCCAACAGTATTAAATTATACTTTTTCTTTGACACCATCAGCACCTCAATTTCCTCGACTCTTCACGTTTCTTCCTGTCAGCCCTGGCCCATGTTACCATGCCCTCCAATGCACGGCTCTAGCATTTCAGTCAACACTTCTCTGATTGTCTTACCCCATATAAGACAATGGGTTAAGATACCTTACTTGATACCTTATCAGTCTTGCATTATAGCCATCTTGAATATCCCCAAGTGGTAAATTGTTAAATAATGACGGTAAATTCAAAGTATGAAGGATAGTAAAGTTATTTTCATGAAAGGCACATCTATATGTTTCAATATTTTTTTGTTCTCTTGCCTTGGTGATTTTGGAAATTTTTCTTTATTCTTAGAATTTCTATACTTGAATATGGTAGGTATTGCTGTGTGTCTCATTTTCCTTCTACTCAGCAAATACTTTCAATCTGATGACACAAATCTTTTTATTTAGCTCTAGAAATTCTTTCTAGATTTTTTGATTTTTTGATTCCTTCTAGATCTTGATTTTTTTCTTTTTAGGCAATGTCCATTCTCCTTTGTGTATTTCTTTCTCATGACCTCAGCTCTCACAATGGTTTATTTTGTGTTATTACAACTTATGTTCCTTGAACTAAGTTTTGTTTGTCTTATGTATTTCTGAGTTCAAGATAGTTCTAAATGTTCATTTTCTAATTCACCATTTGTTTTACATCCATTTTCTATTTAGTCACCTATTTTTTTACATTTTATAATCATACTTTTCACCCAAGGGAATTTGTACTTTGTATTTTCCTTTTGCCCTTTAAATGTATGCCTTACATATTTAATTCAATACAGTTTTTAATACAATTTTTTAAAAACATATGTTACCTGTTATTTGTAGGGGCATTTGTTTTCATTTATGTTATTTCCTTTTTTAAAACATCTTTATTCTCAGAATGTAGTGATTGTCTTTGGTTTCTTCACTATTAAAATGGTAATGTCTTTTTCTATAATTTGCAGGGGAGGTATCTTTTGTGAGAGATCTGTATATGCCCCTGGTTAAAGCGTTCAGAATCAGATGAATAAAGAGCAGGAGAATAGCTTTACTTTTGCTCTGTTCCACATGCCAGAAATGGACAGGAAGTGGAAAGTCCTGTTTGGGTGAGCTCTGAAATCTCTATCCCCGGAGAACAGGTCGTGTCTATTTGTGTTCCCCTCCGTCATCTGCACATCCTACTCTTGCCACCCACCCTTGCTATTCTGAAAACCAATTTTAGTATCATTATACTGTATTCTTGCCTATAAATGTAAAATACCTACACACAGCTTTACTCACACAAGTCATCAATTCATATAGTGCTATAGGGAGAAAAGGGGTGTTCAAACATGTATTGAAATTTGTATATATAACTATATATATAGTTACAGACTATAGACTTGTTATAGTTTCTCTCTGAAGAAGGAATTCATGGGAGGTTAGTATAAAGATATATATATATATATATATATATATATATATATACACACACACAAATAAAGATATATACATAACTGTATACAGTGATATATATATATATATATATTCTAACCTCCCATGCATTCCTTCTTCAGAGAGAACACTGCTATCATGTTATTCTGTATTATCTTAGACTTGTTTCTATATTCTCTCTGTTATTTTCCTAAATAATCTCATCCCAATCGCTTTATGTTCCATTTATGTCCCAACTTTACCCTTAATCCTAACTCATAAATACTCTACTTGAATATGCAAATGCAAATATCTTAGAAAAGCACCTTATACACAATGGATACTCAATAAATATACATCGAATGGACTAAAAACACAGTGCAATACGCAAAGCACACATACATGCACATACATACATTATACACACACAACACATACACCTGTATACAGTTTGGTTCTCTAACGTGTGAGAGCTAAAGTCCACTGCTGTGGACTGAGCTGTTTCGAGGCCTGGGTATGACCCTGAGCTACCCGTTCCGAGAGCCAGCCACCATCAACTACCCATTTGAGAAGGGTCCGCTGAGCCCACGCTTCCGAGGGGAGCACGCACTATGCCGTCATCCATCAGGCAAGGAGAGCTGCATTGCCTGCAAGCTCTGTGAGGCCATCTGTCCTGCACAGGCTATCCCCATCGAGGCTGAGCCAAGGGCAGATGGCAGCCGCCGGACCACATGCTACGACATTGACATGACCAAGTGCATCTACTGTGGCTTCTGCCAGGAGGCCTGCCCCTGTTTATATAAGTAATAGCATACTGCATAAAATTTTCTTCCATTTTATTTGCCACTTAATAAATTTTGAGAATCTTTCTGTGTTAGTACATATTGATCTTACCTTGTTACTCTTAACCATGCACAGTATTCCATTTTATGAGTAGTTTTTATTGCTGGACACTTGATGGCTTTTATTTTTTGCAATTACACTTCTACAGTCACCGTCCTTGCACAGAGTCTTGTTTAATAAACTAGTTATTTGCAGTTTATCTGTCTTTGTACACATATTTCTCTAGGATAGATACTGAGTTATGCGATCTGTAGCAAAAAAAGAGTATTTGCATTTTCTAGAGAAATTTTCACCTTATTACAATATAAGCTTATATTTTAAAATTTTTTTGCAATGCACCTGGAATTCTGAGGGTGTAAACGTCTAGCCTACTCCACCTGCAGCATGTATATTTATGAAAAGGTCTTACAAAATATATTACCAAAATATTCTTGAAATTGAGAAGGCTGTTCTTTTAGAACTAATAAAAACTTGAAAGTGAAGTAGAAGTAGTAGGCTAAAGCCACAAACAAGTTGATGTGGTAAGTATTTTCATTTAGTAACATTTTTTTAAAGTTAGGCATGCTGAAATGTCTACATGGAGAGAGGTAAAAAATAAGAATGTTTAATGAAGGTGAGAAAAAAATAAGATAGTTTATCTTCTTCTTCAAAAGCTTACTGCAGCTGTCAGAATGAGGATCATAAAGTCTCTTACAATTTATGATATAAAAGTGAAGATAGGAAATGAAGATAATTTTATCTGCAATCTCAAAACCTTGGATATGCTGAATATTTTCCATCCTGTGACTTGTAGGTTAATAATTGCCAGGCATTTTTGACTAATTGCTTTGAGTTAGTGATACAACCACTTTTACGTGTCTTACTAGTGATAAATTATTATACTATTGAGTAAAGTTTACTTATTAAGAAAATAAGCTATTCATTTAGAAGGCTTTTTAACATGAACCATGTAATAAGAATATAATGTTTAATGTTCCAAAATTGGTTAGCCCATGTAAGTTTTCATTTCTGAAGGTGGATAGAAGGAAGCTATACAAGTACAGTAAATGCCGTCCTGGACGTGAGGTAGACTGGAACGAACTCCGGGCAGCAATGGATGCACCAAGAGGAGGGACCCTCTGCAGGTGGAAAGGTTGGCCCCAGGGCGTCCCTGTACAAAAGAGGATGAAACTTTTAAAAGATCCTTAACTTGTCATCTACTGATATGAAAACGCAATACAAATAGTAAATTTGCTTTACAGAATTAGGAAAATTAACATAGGCAAAGTTACTAAGCAACAACAAATACGGTGATCTACGTAAACCTTACTTCAAATCAAGAGTCTGCACGACTTTATACAAGCCACTTTGCCTTCTAAGATTCCTCATTTGTTAACTGAGTGAAGGGCAGTCTAATCTCTAAGTTATTGTCTAATCTGTCACCCCATAACTGTATGCTTTTAAGAATCAAAGGAGACTCATGCTCAGCCAACATCCTTTTCCTTGCCAGGAACAAATGCCTAAATGAGACAGGCTCGAGGTCTATAATTTACAGTAAATTAGAGGAACTGCTAGAAATGGCCAGTGGAAAGAGTTTCAAGTAATCCCTTTCACAATCATTCTAGGTAACTGAGAACACTGTTGTGTAACTGGGTTTATTCTCTGCTTTAGGCTTATTTTCCTTCTCAAATACTCATTAAAAACTTAATCTCAATGAAATAGATGGGATAAATCTTAAATGGTTAAAGCTGGTGGAATTTGGACTGTAGTCACAAATGTGCCCACACCTTATTGCTTGCTAAATTCCATTTTTATCTCTATAATATATTTGGTTTTCAGTATGTCAGAGAAAATGAACTTTTCCACTACTCTAGCAAACATTCTTTATGTCCATTGAATATATTTTCCTTATGAAATTGACAGCACCTCGAGAATATATAGAGCCTATGTTTTTTCCTGTCCTGCAAGAATTCAATATACTTCCCTTAACTCTTGACTTTTACTTTCAGATTCTTATTGTTGTTTTTGTTGTGAAAGAAATATCCCCAAGTAAGCAGGTCTATGAGACACAATCGTACAATTTATTTTATGGTTAAATGTTGAAAAATATATATTTAAGAATGTACTTGGCATAGCATCTTTACTAAAGGTATCACAAATTAGTGGTTGGTTTTAAAAATAATATATTTAATAACCCCCTTTAAGATTTCATTGCTCATAATGGTGTCTGGAAGACAAAATTCTACAAAATATTTACAAAATATACTCTACACTTAGGCTACCTCTTTGCAAAATTTTATAATGAATATTTTTCTAAATAAAAATACATTTATCTATAATTTCATAATTTTCCTAGGTATGATGACTTCATGACCAATCTTTGGGACACTATATATATATATATATATATATATATATATATATATATATATTTAAATAGGTAAAAAGACTATATAACTTGGGGTTCCAGAACCAAGAATTTTTGCAAACTTGGTAAGAACAAATAAAAATTAACAATGAGAGACTTAATTTTCTATTGAAATAACAGAAAAAACACAGTGGTTGCGGTGCCAGCCAGATACACTGAAGGTGGAGGGTTCGAACCCAGCCTGGGCCAGCTAAACAACTGCAGCAAAAAACAATAGCCAGGCATTGTGGCAGGTGCCTATAGTCCTAGCTGCTTGGGAGGCTGAGCCAATAGAATGGCTTAAGCCCAAGAGTTGGAGGTTGCTGTGAGCTGTGACACCACAGCACTCTAAGGGAGATATAGTGAGACTCTGTCTCAAAAAAGGAAAAAAAGAAAGGAAATAACAGAAAAGACACCACCCAAACCCATACTGCCTTTTCTTAGAGCATTTACTTTAGAAAACCAATAATTATAAGTGTTTTCTTCTATAAATCCTCGTGGAAACTAGATAGTTCTTTTGTCAGCTTTATGATCCAAGAATGACTTTCTCAAGAGATGCAAGCCATCTTTTCCGAACATAAATATCAAAGGAAATAACATGCCTGTCTCCTCATTTTTCTAGGAATGCAGGAGGCTAATTTCAGTTAGCTCCTTGTCCCAAAACTACTTCCTGTCATAAGGATAGGATTTTTTTTTTTTTAATTTTCCTCTGTATAAGGTGACTTAGCTATTATAATATATATGTTCACACCAATTACTAGGTAAAGTTAAGATAAATTGTGTGCAAACAGTGATGCTATCAAGTCCTCATACTTGGAAAACTAGTAATAATTTATCTTGAAAACATGTTTATTGGGTTGTATTCTCTTAGCTATATAGAAAGTGTGACATTCTTTCTGTCTTCGCATTTTTTACGTGGACTATGATGCAACACCACATTCTGGTTTAACAGTTATTCAATAATGAAACTGTTCTCTTTTTTACTATCTTTGTGTAGGGGTTTTCTGAGTTTGAAAAAAATATATTTCACTTTTTTTTTTTTTTGAAAAAGGATTTTGCTATGCTGTCCAGGTTGGATTTGAACTCTTGGTTAAACTCAAGTGATCTTTCTGCCTCAGCCTCTACAGTACCAAGAATACAGGCACATGTTTCGCTAAGTTCTGTATTTATAACTGCATTTTTCCAACAGTGTTATCATGATGACACAATTTCCCTCATAATTTTTTCAAGTATAATTTCCTTTTTGCCCTCCAAACAGCCCCAGCCCTTATGCCCTTTACACCCTACTTAAGAGAAGTATGTTTCTTCACTCCACCCACATTCCCTGCCACCATTTTCCTCCATACTCCACCCGCATTCTTTCCCATCATTTTCTTCCATATTTCCACTTCCTGATGTGCTTTTGTTCTTAACAGCCAGCACCTGTGGCTCTGTAGGCGGGGGACACAGGCTGCCATAACTATGTGGCCCACTGTCCTGGAAAGTTAAATCTAAGCATGTTCATTTTCCCAGGAGCAACTGAGGAGCACAAGGAAAGAGGCTTCAAGGGGGATGGGAGGAAAGCCTGGCCTGCTGAACAAGAAGTCTGGAGAGCCATAGGAACATTCGCTGCTGAGCAGTTCTCACTCCCCACTAAAAAAGGGAAAGTAATGTAGATATGAGGTAACCAATAACCAATAGAAAAGGAAAATAATCAATGACTAATAGAAAAGGACAATAATGCCTGGAAGCACAGAAAGACCAATGAAAGAGTTACAACTAATTTCAAGTGGAGCAGAAAGGAGGTATTTACACCTCTGTGTTGTTTTTGCATTTCTGTCTCTCTCACCTCTTTTCATTCATGAGAGGGAGCCACTTCCAATGCTCTTTGGAAGTACTCTACACTTTAGCGTTGTTTTTACATAAAATTTCTCTTTGTTACACTGAAAGTTGGGGAAGTTACTTTTGCTTTCCATTCATGTCACCTATGCTGCTCCAGTTTTATTTTCAGTTTCCACTCACTTTTGCTTTCCATTCTCCTCATGCCTCTGTTGAACTTTCTAGTTCCACCTAGTAATCTAACCACGTCCACTGGATTTAGGGAGCCAGAATCCCCAACCCCCACACAGCTACTAACCAATGACCGACAGAAGTAATAGGAACACATACTCCAGCTTCCTGGACCCTTGATCAGAAAACCTCAGCAATATGACCCCCATTGTGGAGGCCCTCCATAGGATCAAGTTGAAGGGAGTTTGCTCAATATGGCACTCTTGGTTGAGTTCTACCCAGTCCCACTTCCCTGCCAGCATTTCCTAGGAAATTTCTAAGGATAATGTGCACAAATCCTTACCTCAGGATCTGTGGAATTCAACCTAAGAAATGCTCCCACTTTCACTTCCAGTTTCAGCAGGGAGACAGATTCTCACCACACCCAATACTTTCACTAACTCCTTAGTAGGAGAGATGACGTCCCACTGGGAAACTAGAAATGAACCATCATCCCAGGGTGGGTCCTTGTTTCTATTTCAGCTAGATGCTTAAAAAGAGCTTTATTCTTCCAGAGATTGTTACAGGCTAAAGAGTTTGAACTCTTACTAAAAACTGACATTGGATGATCCTGAAACAGAAAAAGGGCTTTCATGGAAATATTGGTGAAATTCATATAAAGTCTATAGTTTAATTAACAATATTGTGCCACAGTTAATTTTCTGGCTCTGATTATTATACTGTAATTATATATGATGGAGACATTAGCAGATGTGGTATCAAGGATGTAAGAAAGATCCTTGTACTAAAATTAGTTCAAAACTAAAAGTTTTAAAACAACATTAGAAATCTAGAAAGAAAGAGGAAGAAAATCATATTTTGTAGCTATTTCATAGCTTTTAAAGGGGTGGAAACTTGAAAACAACTATAGGGCAAACAGTTTTCAGAAAAACACATTCCTGATTGGCCTTTCAGTTATGCAAATGGAAGGCAGAGATTAGCATCAGAAAAGATGTTTGAATGCTGTCTAGAAAAAGTGTAATTGCTCAGAGCAATAACATAAATGGTTGTGAATGTTTTATGCAGAATTGCAACTCTGCAGACTATTCCCTTTGGGGAGAATTCCTTTTTAAAGCTGGTTGAGGCTGCACTGTGTTGGGAGACAGAGGTTTGTTTAGCCAGAGGGTCAGTGGTATGTGTTGGTGTGTATGCACACCCACATGCATGCGTGTGTTTGTACGGCCTAATTTAACTAGTTCCTTGCAGAAAAATAAAAGGAAGCCTCAAAAGCCTAAAGGAAAGATATTTAAGTTTGTCTCCTCTTTGCTAGAGTGAAGATTAAAACAAAAGAACTAGATCTGACATAGTAAACTTAAACCAGGGATAGCCAATATATGAGATAGACTAATTAACATGGGCTTTGAAAAATACATTGAGGCTGGATTATTTTGACCCCATATGTCTATCTTTTAGAGTCTGAATTAAAAAGAAAAAAACATCCTCAGAGTCGTAGTCCATGATTAAGGTAAACTATACTGAATGACATGGAAGCTAGTTGGCACTTTGGGGAGCAAAGTCCCATGATCAGGGAGGAGAGAATATTAAAGGTGCTCCAAAAGTACTATAGTAGGCAGAATTTCTCGGGGTTTGAAAGATCGAAACCACAAACCGTGTGAGTAAGTGAAAGGACATAGTTAGTTAAAAAATAAAAGAGATAGAGAGGAGGGAACCCAAGTGGGAAGCCCACGTGGGCCTTCTATCTAAGGGTTTTCCTATCCTTGAGAGTAGGTTTGGGGAATGTAAACCCAGAACACGTCACAATTGGCCAGGAGCCTGCAGGCAGAAAATAAGCGTAAAATTAGCAAAGGATTAGGGGCCTTGCCCCTGGTGAGGTAGTAGGGCGTGTGCTCCCTATGTGTGTTTCAGTAGGAACCACCCAGAAGAAGATCAGGCTCATCAGGCTGCTTTTTTCAGACCTCACATGTTTAGCTCAGAGACTGCCCCTGGAAAGGGCCTGTTTATGCCTAGAGATAGGGAGTCTCTGATGAGACTGACTTCCGAGCTCATCCAGACCTTAAAAATGGGGGTGCCTGTTCAACCCTGAAGGGGGAAACTCTGTATCACTATCATGTAATTTGGGACTTAAAAATGATCTAATAGATGTATGTTATTCTTTATGTTTATCGTATACCTGTATGTTATTTCGAATTCGTCATTAAAGTCTCATCAAAGATCACAGCCTTCTCTAAGCTGTCTTATAAGAACTGGGGCTACTTAGGTTTGAGACCTAAGACAGTCACATACTCTGAGGACTGAGCATTGGTTGTGTCAGTGGCTTGGGAGAGATTGGGACAAGAAAGGCAGGTAATAAACAGTGCTCATGGACGGATGGACACGAGCAAAAGGAAACAAGGTGACGAAGGTCCAGGCAAATACACGCACTGACACCTGAATTTTTTAACACAAATTTTTGAAAGATCAAGGATGTTGGGAGACCTGTGGCATTCTCTTTGGAGTGCTCCCCAGAACTTTTACATGAGCTTGTAAATCCTGGAAGAATCTCTAAACATTTTGGCCTTTTATTCGGGCTTCTTCTCATCTCATCTGTGACTGATATCACCGTGGGCTACTTCAGTTCCTTATTGATGAAAACTACTATTAAAGAAAAAATTATTCCAACACTTGTCAAACTAAGTAAGAGAGACTTTATTCAGGACTGAAATAGGTATCATCACTACCATGATATGGCAGAGAGACTGGAATCAACTCCAAATACATCAAAGGCATCTGGGGGATTTCTAGCCAGTAAACAGAATTGGGGGGAAGGGAGTCAGTGGATAGAAAGTTACAAAAAAAAAAGACACCAAATGTAGAAGGATTCTTGCTAACAGTAGGCCAGGGTGATTAGACACAAAGGGTGGAGTAGGAGGAATTTAATCAAATATCAAAGATGATCAGATATTAAAAGTGAGGAATTTTTTCTAATGAACTTGCCAGGATTCTTGCTACAACTGGACTGTGAAGCCCAGAAGGGACAGAGGCCAACATTGAAGCCTAGTGAAGAAATTCAAAAGTACCTAATAAAAGTTTGGTCAAAGAGAGAGCCTATGTCACTGAACATCACAGCTCTATGAAAGATACCTAACCTGTTTTTCCTTGGATCATTTTCTGACATACAATATAGGCCATATTGTCTGTCTCAAAAGACTATTTTTGAGAATAAACAACAGTGTATGTTGTAACTTCATAAATGCACAAATATTCTCTCCCTTCTTCTTTCAATACAGTCCAGAAGTGAATCCACATAGTTCTATTCCTGAGCAATCATCCTTTCCCTTATTTCAATTTTCCTCAGTCTCTTGACTTTTAATTAGCATTCTACTGTTAACCCAAGTCAGTAAGGATCTGTTGCATGTCTGCCATGTGTCTAACACTAATTAAAAATGCTTATCAGGTTAGCACTCTAAATCCAGATGTTTACAATGAACATCAAATTTTCCAAATTGGATATCAGGACACATGATCCCAGAGAAAGGGATTTTTAGAAAATTTTAATCTATTTAGATGAAGACTCCCCAGAGGTATACAAATCAAATAAAATATTCTTAACCTTTTAGTGAATTGCCCTTTGTTTACTCAGACAACAAAATAAACTGAGCAGATGCCACATGCCAGGAACTGAGCACTGGGGAGAAGAAACCATCATAACAGAGACTGTCAGTGCCCTGCCAGCATCCTCAGCTCCTGTTCCCAAATCCACACACTGGCTTCTCCTGTACTTTCACTGACTCCTGCATTAGTGACCACAACTCCTTTGCAGCTCCTCTCAGTAAAAAGAGGAATCAGCTTCATTGTTCCTTGAATCTGGCCTGGCCTTGTGGCCTCTTTTGTCTGGTAGAGTGTGGCAGATACATCCTCCAAGTTTAGGCCTTAGGGCCTTCCAGCTTTTGCTCTCATACTTTGTGTCCTGGTATAGCCATGGAAGGAACCCTGAGCAGCTCTGGGAAGAGGAGAGCAAGGTGAAGAGAGACATGCTGTCTGCACTCAGGGGTCCTAAACTGGCCAGGCCCCAGCCAACTTGTCTGGTGATTGCAGCTGCCTTAGTGATCCAAGGAGAGACCAGCCCAACCTGCTGATTTACAGAAACTTGAGGTAGCGCATGATTGTTTTAAGCCACAAAGTTTTGGGATAGTTATGCAAAAATACATAACTAATATAAATCTAAGGAAGCTAGTAGCCGTGTCTCTCAGCTGACCACACTAGGACTACTGGACCCTGTTTTATCTTCATGAATGAAAGGCAGAAGGGCCTTCTCCAGCCCTAAACCAATGTGGGAAGCCACAATCCACACCACCTCCAGAGTGTCACCACAGAATACTGCCAGAGTCACCCTCTTCAGGAATTTACTAAATACTGCACCCTGCTTATTCTCCATCTCCTCCTAATCCGCTTCTCACTCCGCAGTTAACTTTACCTGGAGATACTTTCTAAATAAATATTTTTACACGAAACTTTGTCTTGAGGTCTACATCTGAGAAAACAAATTCGATTCCACTTCCTGGGAAGCAGTGTTAAGAAGCACCGCATTGGGATGGGATTCTGAGTTAGATCATTCTCTAGTCAGAGGGCAGACCTGTTGGGACCCCATCCTGTTGGTAGGTAATGATTGATAATTTGTGGCAGGGCTTAGAATTGTTAATACTTTAACCTACAACAAATTGTGATGGGATGGATGTAGAAGGGAAGTGTGCTGGCTTATGTATTAGATGTTTGAGAGATATGAAGGAAAGGTAATTATAAGGACTTGGAATTGATTATTGTTAAGGGAGACTCATGGCTGAAGAATGAAAATGGCAGGTTCAGTCCAGTTGATTATTTGTTACCAACTCAGATCATGGCATGAAATTTAGAGGGCCTCAATGCTAACACTTAAAGAGATTGTTGTAACCTATAGCTAAAGAGTGACCCAGCTCAATCTCAAGCCCAGACCTGTTAGTTTGAGTAGCAGAGTTTTAAAGGAGTCTTAATTCATACCCTTTACAGGTCCTTAATTTTGAATCAAGGGCCTGGTAGGGAAAGTGTGAAACCCTGAAATTTAGGATGGAAGTTTTGGGTGGATATACTTGAGACTATTTAGGATTGTCTAGAAAATTTGGAATGTAAGATACCTTTAGTCAAGGTATTATTAGGAAAAAAAAGGACCATTCTTACAGAATTTGAGTTATCAAGTTGTAGAATTATGTAATATGTGTTCATATTGTTTTATTTTTGCAAGGTGTCATTATATACCTTGTACAATTCCAGTGTTTCGCCCGATTAGTTTATATTAGATAAAGATATGTATAATATTTTAATGTATTTAGCAAGTACCATGACTTTTTAAAACTTTTAATTATAGCCTTAATGATTTTTCTTTTTTTTCTTATCTTACTCTAATGCGTTTTTTTTAAAACTCTCAGAGCTATCATTGGAGGTACTTTAATGTCCCCTCATTTGGCAATAATTTTTCAAATGTTACAATGAAAAGAAATAGGCTAGCACATCTGTAGCTTGTGTATATCTAAAATATGTGTTTTATACATGTCTTCAAACTGAGAAACAGCTTGAAAATCAATGTACTATGCTAAATGTATGCTATTTGGCAGTCTTTGTGCTTAATGAACTAATTAATCATTCTATAATGTTATCAAAGAGATTAAATTAGGCTTTTATACCTATCTTAATATCCATTGACTTTGTGACATACTTTTAGCTACTTTTAAATACATCTAAGGGCATAGTTATTTAAAATACAGTCATGTGTCACTTAACAACAGGGATACCATCTGAGAAATTTGCCGTTAGGCAAATTTGTCATTGTGAGAACATCAACGGGTGTACTTGCACTAACCTAGATGGCATAGCCTGCACCACACAGCCTGACTCTCCCAGGCTACAAACTTGTACGGCAAGTGCCCATTGGGAATATTACAGGCAATTTTAACACAATGGTAAATGTTTGTGTATCTAAACCTAGAAAAGGTAATGTGTTGCACTGGGACATCTATCACATCACTAGCTGATAGGAATTTCTTAGTTCCGTTATTATCTTATGGAATCATATGATATGTGTGGTCCTTTGTTGACCAAAACATCCTTACACAGTGCATGACTGTATGTTTTTAATTTTAAGATAATGCAATTAAATTCAACGAAAATTCATAGATATTCCAAAAATGAATTTAAAGACTGATTCTTATTTAATCTCAGAAATCTGTATGCATGAATAAAAAAACATAAAAATTACCAAAAAGGTGTTTTAAAAGATTAACAATAGAGGGTAGCTCAGTAGGTAGGGCCCCGGCCAAGGGTGGTGGGTTCAAACCCAGCCCTGGCCAAACTGCAAAAAAAAAAAAAAAAGATTAACAATAGAGTGAATATGAGAATTTACAATCACAAGTCTGAAAATAGTATGTTCCCACAGCACAAATTGATTACATAATTGTTCAGAAAAAGAAAATATGTGTGTATTATAGTATTAATGTCCTGTGGGATATTGATCAACTTTGGGGCTAGCTCTACCCTTAAACTCCAGCATTCTCTTTTCAATGACTCTTCATATAATCACCTTTCCTCCTTTGAATCAGTTTTACCATTCTCCTGGCCCATGATTTAATAAATATTTGGAATGCACACACACATCACATAGTTGTATGAAAATCTTATGCTTTAACTTTGAAAACTTCACATTGGCACTGGCATATTTGAAGAACAATGAAGAAATTATGCTAGAGAGAGCTTAGAGATGAGAAGTAGGAAATGAGGGCAGGTGTGTCAGAGCGGGATGAGGGAGCAGACCCTGAAGGACGTTGCTGGCTTGTCAAAGGACTTGTACTTTTACTCTGATGAAAGCTTGGCAAAGTTTTGAGCAAAGGAATGCCCAAATCTGGCTTTGGTTTTATGGCATAGTTTTTATATTAACAACCTTAAGGCACATATCATAAAGTAAGAAATATGCCATCTTAACTACATAAAAATGACGGTCTTCAGCAAAGCCAAAATGCCATAAATGATGGTTAAAAGCTAATAAAAAAATCATGGAGAAAATATTTGTATAAAGGTGACAAAGGATTAATACTACTTCAGTAAAAGTAAGAGCTAATTTTGTGAAAGTATTTGGATCCCAAGATTCAAAACACTCAAGTCTTACTCTGGCATCGTGTGTCCTATTAACCTTCCAATATTGAACTGGGTATTAGCAAATGGGATACAGCAAGGCGTTTACATGTGCTTGCCTGGTTGGCATATTTTTTCTCCCTGCGATCTCCATCAGACGAGCACGCTCGGGTCACAAGTCCTGGAATGATGAAATACACGGAGCAAATTGGAATCCGACCATATTTCTGGAGACCAGCATGGAAAAGTGCTAGCTGATCCACAGATCTGTAAGTGAGGAAAATAAATGTTGCATTCTATGTGTCTGAGATTTTGAAGTTGTTTGTTATGCAGATTTATTGTATCAAGATTAACACACACTGAGAACCTCAAAGCTTAAAATAAAAGAGGTATAGACTTGTCTCTTCCAAAGCCCTTCCAAGTGTTGGTGCTCTGTCTCACTGCTGCAACACTGCCCACTACCGGCGAGGAGAAAGAGGTGACCTCCAAACATTAGCACTCCTGAGAAAAAGAGCCTTATTGCCTTAACCGTGATCTGATAAACATCATTTAATAACGATATTGGTTAACACAGGTTTATTTTCATAACTGTTATCCAATAAATGTTCTTTAATAATGATATTGATTAACATCTATTTAGGACATACTACTACATGTTTGCCAGGAGCTATCTTGGGCTGTTATCAATAGCATAGTATTTAAGGGAATGGACTCTGAAGTCACACTATCCAGGATCAAACGTTAGTTCTGTCACTCCTTAGTCATCAAGTGTTGTCAAGGTAGTTAACCTCTCTGTACTTTGGTAAACTGTAGATGACAGACTGTACTTCCTACCTCATGAGATTGATGTGAAGATTAAATGTATTATTATATATATGGAATATAGAACAGAGTCTGGTGCATTGTGGTAATTATTATTACATGTACGAATTTGTTTATGTTTTGAAACAACCAAAAAAGATTAGCTATGATTATTTCATTATATAAGCCTGCTTTGAACAAAAGGTGGGATAGTAAAGGGGTTAAAAGCAACTTTTCACTCTTTATCACTTATTTGATTATATTCTTACAAAATACTTAATCTCTTTTTGTCTAGATGTTTTAATTTATGAAATGGTTATAAGAACAATAATACTTCTCCTTGGGAATAATACATTTGTGGATAAAGGGGAGGTAGCTGGTGGGAAGGTTCTTAAAGGAACCCAAGAAGCCCTAAATTTTTAATGCATCTATCTCTCTCTCATATGTATGTATGTATGTATATACATACATATATATATATGTATTCCTGAAGATAAATTTTTAAATGATAAATATATCAATATAAATACACAAATGACATGGACCGACAATTGACAAAAAATTATTTGGCTAGTAAACTTAAAAAAAATAAGCTCAGTATTAAAAAATGCAATGTAAAGTGAAATAACATTAGTAATTATCAAATTGGAAAAGATCTTGAAAGTGATTCTACCAGTGCTGATGAACTGTGGTAGGAACATCTTTTCTTACATTGCTGGCAGAAGAGAGGGAGGAAGGAAAAGGTGGATTAGGGAGTATAAATTAAGGCAATCTTTCAGTAGGACAAGTTTGTAGTAAGGATTGATAGACTTTTGATAATAGCCAAAAAGGTCCATCAACAAATGAATAGATAAATAAATTTTGGCATAACATACAAAGTAATAACACAAGGACGAAATTACCAAATATATATTTCAAATATGGTATGATATATATATGTATATATCACAAACTGATTCCCTCAAAAACATGTTGAGTGAAAAAAGCCAGAAAGAGTGATATATCTTGTATGATTCAATTTATATAAAGTTCAGGCAAACAAGAGCTATGGTCAAAAATGAAAACAATGGTTTGCTCTCGTAGGTTTGGCAGGGGTAGACAAATCCAAGGGAAGAAGGTGAATAAACTGGAAAGGAAAACAAGGAAATATTCGAGGGTGATGAAATCGTTCATATTTTGACCTAGCTACTGTTAAAGTCCCCATTTTACAAATGAAGAAACTGGTGGCGGTTGTATGGAAATACCTATTCCTTGAATATCTTTGTACACTTAATATTTGGGTATTCTGTCACGTGTAAACTTAGTTCAATTTTAAAGAGAGGGCAGGCACCTTAGGTGAATACTTCTTGCCTCAGTAATTTCAATGTGTATTGGGAGTGTAAAAGATGTTAGTATATACAAGAATTATTAATGACCCTAACTAAAGTTTACATTTCAGTCTTCATCTGTTCAGGCTGCTATAATAAAATCCCATAAACTAAGCGGTTTATAAACAATGGAAATTTACTTCTTACAGTTTTGGAAACGGGGAAGTCCAAGATCAAGGCAATGGTAGAGTAGAGGTCTGGTGAGGGCTTATTCCTAATAATGGCACCTTCCGGCAGTGTCCTTACGTGGTGGAAGGAGATACGCAGGCGCTGGGGCCTCTTACAAGGAGGCTAATCTTATTCAGGAGGGCTCATCTGCCCTCATGACCTAATCACCCCCCAAAGGTCCCGCCCCCTATTACTATCAGCTTGGCAATTAGACCTCAACATACGAATGAGGAGGCGCAAATATTTGATCACAGTAATTTCTAACAGCACATTACATGATAAATTACTTAGTTAAGCAAAAAAACTCAAGAATACCCTTCTCTCATTTTTAGACATATATTTCACAATATCCTAAAACATATGAGTTCAAATGACAAAATAATGGCCTAAAGAGTTTTGGTTTATTTCTTTTTTAGCTAATTGCTTTAGAATATCTCTGACACTTCAACAGCTTTTTTTCTTTCCTAGAGCACTTTAAGATTCTTTCATATAACACAGACCTTAAAGAATTATAAGGTCTGCTTATACAGACCTTATATACATTTAAATAGCTTAGGATCTTCAAAAGTAAAATAACCAATGCAACTACGCGTATACTATATGATATTATAATGGTTGATACATGTTCTAAATTAGCCCAAACCCAGTCCGTAAGACTGGCCTAGAAATATAAATGACCTGGGAGATAATAATGAACTAAAAATCATCTTATGAACTCCAAGGTCATCCCCTAGACTTCAGAATTAACAATTACAGACAATCCTTTCTAGAGAAAGGAAAGTAACGATGTCATTTTGTGAAGCCAAGTGACCTGCCTTCTCTATGCATCTGATATTTTTGCTTCCCCAAAAGGACTGCTACTAAACAGTGTAGTTTGGCCAGACTGTGTGCTGAGCCACCATGCAGGCACCTGAGCTCCCGAGAGCTTATCACTTGGGGGCTGCTTCCTGCATGGACATCACATCAGTGGCCTACAGTGGCCACTGAAGCACGTGAGTCTGTTGCACAGTTTTTGAGAGTAGGAATCAATGGCAACCACTTGTCTCAAAGTCTTTCTCCACTTCCCAGCCAGCCAATTCTGTGTCACCTAGCAGCCTCCTATGAAGGAATGGAATAAACTTTTCGTGATGGTTAATTTTAGGTGACAACTTGACAGGCTTGAAGAATATTAGAGAACTGGTATACATGGTCCATATCCTCTTATATTATTTAAGCGATGTAATGTACCTTGAAATATATTTCCTATTTGCATTTATTTATTAGTAAATACAAAAGTGATTTTAATTCTCATTTGTTGCCGGGAGGGGATAATGTACTTTTAAGAAATAATTTACAAAACATTTAAAATCTTTGAAGATATTTGGTTTAATCCTGTGAAATACAGCAAAGAACATGTTCCCACTGGGCGCCCCAGTTTATTGATCTATTTTGGCTCTCATGAGATTCATATACCTCCTGATGGCTCCATGTTTTGGGGTAACTGTGTGAAAAGGGAGGTTCCAACCCACACCAGTCTCCTAGTTTTCATTTCTGCCAACCTCCTGCATTTACTCCATGACTGCTCACCACTCCATTTAAGCCTACTGGTCCCATATTTTAGTCTCTATGACAAGCAGTTGTAACGAGCATGGTCTATGAGCCAGAAAGATACCTGTCTTTCCAACAAAAGTGATACTGGCCCCTTCTTATTTGCTGTTGAGTAGGGGGCCAACCTAAATTCTTTTGAACGATCTGCATGAAAGTGTTATGATATCTGAATTCCTGAAATTCTGAAAAAAAGAAATTAAAGACAAATCTTTCTCAATTATATAAATAAGTGTGTAGCATGGAAATTTTCATTAGCATGCTTCTTTTGTTATTATCTTTTCATGGCATAAAAACTTAGAAAACTTTATACTTTCTGCAATAAAGAATCTTTATTCTTTCTGCAATGTCTGTCGTTTCTTGCATTTACCATTCTAGGGACACCGTGAACACCAGGTTAGGACTTATCTGGTAAGTCGGTGCATAGCAACACTCCCATCATCTACCACAAACCTTCTCAGAAGGGAGAAAATTGATAAACAGCCATGCTTAACGCCAAGAAGAGTAAAGGGGCTGAGTAGCAATGGCCAATGGCCTACTTCTCTTCCATTCTTTATTGAAATACCACTACTCTAACACTGTAAGTTTTATCAGGAAGGGAGGTTAAATTATATTAAAAATATTTTGCCATCTATCATGGTAAGTTTTTCATTCTTTATAGTATTAAGATGATAATTTATACAATACACTTCCAATGCCTGACTCTTGAATTCCTACACTGAATTCCACTTAGTAATGTGCTTAACATTTGTTATAGTCCTAGATTAGATTTCTTAAAATTCGACTTTGAGGACTATAAATATGTTTTTAAATAAACTCTTTTTCTGAAATTCTGTTATTGGTATTGTGCTAACTTTATAAAGTTAATTGGGAAGACTTTCATTCTCTACATTCTGGAAAACACTATACAGAGAAGAAATTATTAATACCTTAAAAGTTTTTATTGGACTTTACCTGTAATTATGGCCAAATTTGTTTTTGGATGCTATTTATTAGCATATCAGTTTCTACTCTGGATCTCAGTCAGGCGACATTTTTAACTTCTCTTTGGTGAATTTATATTGTATCTATTTTTCTAGATTTTAAAATAAAAGAACAGAAAAAGGCAAACACTATAGCTGAACGTTTCTTCCTTTTCACTTTATAACGTATGGATTTTTCATCTTTTTTTCCCCCTTCATTAATCTTCCTTAGAATTTATCTATGTTATGGATCTTTTCAAAGAACTAGATGATGGATTTGTCAAAATATTAATATTTATCTATTTTATGTCTTAATTTTAGCTTTCATTTCTATAGCTACTTCCTATTTTCCTTAGATTTATTTTTTTCTCTTTTCAAGGTTCTGTAAGTGAATCCTTAGGTTTTTGTTTTCATATTTTTCTTATCTATGATTGAGCATTGGAAACTGATTTTCTTAAGTACACAGTAGTTCACTTTATTTATTATCATCCTCACTGCTAAGTAACTTATAAGCACAATTTTGATTTCTTCAATAATTTGAATATTTAGAAGACATCAATAGTCTAAATCACTGAATTTTTTTCATGTATTGTTTTTAAATTTCTGACTTGATTACAGTTTTTGCAGGGATTCAGAGATGAATGTGAAAAGTCACTTGAAAGTAGGGATGGAATAGGGCCTACCATCTAATTAAAATAACATAAAATAATGTAATGATGAACAATTTCATTTTTAATAAGATGAATCATCAAATGAAATATTGTAATTAGAAACTCAAACAACATAAGATTGCAAGTATTCATTCTGTCATTAATAGAAAAATAGTGACCAATGTTTTATATCACTGAAGGAAAATTAAAACTACCATGAAGTAGTAGCAGAGGACACTTGCACACTATGACAAAGGACAAATGATGTCTGTTGGCATGCCAACAATAATGGTATAAGCTCTATTACAAGGCAAAGGACATGGTTCTTTGAGAGGTCACCTGCTATGTCTCCACTACACAAAACTTACCACGATTTTACCTTTTCCTTCATGAGATCCATTGTTACACTCTATAATCAGCACTAAAGCCTTAAACAGGTACGAAGTCCATTGTTTAGTGTACCCTGACATTTAAATGTAAAGAATAATGAAAGAATTGGGGTTTTCAGATTTCAGAAGCTACCTAACAATCTGACTACATAAAACAATTCTAATTACATCCTACTAAGGCTAAATATAAAGCTTAGGGCTTTATTACACTGAACGACATTGCAGATTATATTCTTTCTTCACCATGTCTTAGATTAATTATATCATCATGATTGTCAATTCCAAAACAATAAAAGGATATTCCTCATTAGAAGATGTACCAGTCAATTTTCAGATATCCTCCATTCAGCTTTGTCTATTGATGTGTACAACTTGAGGCAAATTCATTCCTCTGTCACAATATGTCACAGAAGCTACACAATACTGGTTGGCTGATCAAACGCAACATCCCATGTCAATTTACAATTTCATTATAAGAATTAACTCAGTTAATTCTAACTAGATGCCCTCACAATTAGGAAGAGTTATCATTTGTGAGCACCTCTCATTTTAAACACATTAATTATTTAGAATTTCAAACTGATCCAATTGGCATAATAGTTCATGTAATAGAATTTGAAAACTTGCTCTGATTAATATTCTTTCTGCATCATTTTGTACAGGCATCCTCCCAATGATGTGCGACAGTGCTGCCCATCTCTAATGGGCATTAAATATTGCATCAGTGAAAGTGGGAAGAAACAAGTCTGGCTTCCTAGGAGTTCTAAGAAAACAAGACAGTTTTGTGGTCTAGTAAATGGAACTAAAAAGAAAAAAGAGAAAATGATATCTTCAAAGAAGATAAGCAATGTAAACTCACAGCTTATACTTACACAGACACCGGTACAACATTTTAAGTATCAATACCAGTTAAATACTTTAATCACCAAACAGTTAAATACCTTGGGCAGGTAGGCATTTGTTTTCACTTTAAGCTGATCATACTAGTCCTGTTCCCCTCAGCTAGTTATTGGTTTAGGCATGGTCTTTGATAAAACTTCGACCAATGAAGTGTGAGGCTCTGATAGAGGGATGCTAAAAGGGTTTTCTTCCATTTTAAAAGGAGAAATAAAGGACAGTAGGGATCATTTTGCCTGTGAAATTGTCAGCTGTTGGTGATGCCTAGAATTGCATCTACAGTGTTGGGACCCTGAAGGAAGCCTGCGTAAGAACTAAGAGAAATGAGCAAAGAATAATAATGATATTCTAAGTCATTGACTTACATATACCTGAACCAGAAGTATGTCTGTTATGTGAAATAGTAAATGTTCCTAAACCGATTACAATTTTTCTTTCAACTTTTTTTCCTGTGGGAAAAAAATAAATAGAGTAGTAGGGGTAGAGAAACACAGCATTGAATTTTCACATTTTCAGAGCCTCAGAACTGAGGGAGCTATTTAGCAGAATGTTTCTGCCTCGGGAACTCTCATGAGACTGCAGTCAAGCTCCCTGCTGGGTCTGTAGTTTCTAAAGATGCCACTGGGGCTGGAGGTTTGGCTTTCAAACTCATCCACATAGTTTTAGGCAAGAGGCATTTAGTTCCTCATCACATGGATGTCTCTTCAGGAGCCCCCCGTGACAGGCCTTCCTTCAAGCAAATGATAGAAGAGAAAGAGAAAGAGTGTGTGTGAGAGGGAGCAGGCCCTCAAAATGAAGATGCAGTCATTTTAGAACCTAGTCTTGGAGGTAACATACCACTACTTTCGTTGTATTCTTATTAAAACAAATTGCTAAGCCCAGCATATATTCAATGGGAGGAGAATTAATCTCCACTCTGAAGGATGGAATATCAAAAAGATTTCACAGACATATGTTTTAGAACCACTTGGGCTTTTATTTTCAAGATTAAGAGATTTTAAAATATTTAAATGGTGCTGGAAAGTAAGCAGCAGAGATAAAGTAAAGAAAGCATTTGTTATTGCATCTATTTTCTTAAGGCATTAGGGAGTCAAATGATTTGCTAAAGGTGTTTTAATATGTGGTAGGTTTAGAGGTATAAGAAAAAATAGAAAGAAATTGCCATTCAGGGAATTAATAAGTACTAACTCTGTAGATAAGACAAAAATGTGCTAAAACTTACCCCAAACATTCTGATACATAGATAATTTTATTTAGTTATGCATGAATACCTTGATGAAATGAATATGTTTTGATGAAAACAAAGCTTACCATATTTTTCTCCAGAGAAATTAGAAACTTGAATTTTAATAGGAGTAGAGTTTTTTTAAGTTTTCCAGGAGTAAATCTTTCCCCACATCACACACATACGCACACACACCCCCGCATTGCATACAAACATTATAACTGAAGAATAAACTCCCAAACTTTTATGAAAACATAAATTTTACCTGATACACAAACTTTTTTTCGGAGTTTGCAACAATGTAGAAAAAAATTAATTAGTTTTAAGTCATTTCCCTTGTACAAGTAATTATGTATTTGTTTTGTGACTTCTCTGAGGCTTTCACTTGTGTATCTTCCTCAGAAAGGGTTTCCCAAGTTATTTAATTACAGAACCTTTTGTTTGGGAAACATTGATTGTTTCCTACAATAATGTGGGAAACATTGCTATGTCAGATGAGCCCTAGCAGTAAATAAGAATATTTAAGCTTAGTATTAAAAGAATACAAATAAAAAAGGTACATATTTTCCAGAAAATCAAAACTAAGTCAGTCTTAGGAAATACCTTAATATCCTTCAACACACCAATTGATCAAAGATAGTAGTGGGGGCATATTGGTGGTTTTGAGAGATATCAAAAAAGCAACTTGATAAAATTCAACACCGTTGAGAACTCCCTTTGTATCATAAAAGTATTAATTCCAAAGCAACAGCCTACTTTATAATAAACAGTTACAAAATAATTAGAAGATACATGAAAGTCAGAAGCAAGACAATGGTAAATGGAAGAATTCATCTTGCAATTACCTCCTCCATTCCCAGAAGAGACTGGCTTTAGAATCTCAACTAGCCCCAATTAAAGAAAATCTGTCATTTCACTCTTTTGGCAGTGCTTTGCATCGCTAATAGTAGAGAAACTGGAAGATGGACCTTTAGTGAAATTAACTTCTTAATGAATATACAGCTTTGGAACACACAAAATGATGCATGCAGCCCAAATTCTTCAACAAAAAACAATAAAAAAAAATGTATTTGAAGTCTTTCCCTGCTTGGGGAGAGTGGCAACCTGTGTGAGAGTTTTTGGGTACACTCAGTGAGCAGTAAATGGGAGTAAGGAAAGTGCTCTATATAGAGTGGAGTAAGAGGCACAGAAACTTGGGAAGACTTGGCAAGCTAGAGAGCGGGATGACCTGGGAGACAGCCCATGTGGGGCATTACAGAGTCAATTCTGTGGCCCCTTTACACAACCTTTCTTCTGCTGTCTGTGTCTACTACACACTACTGTTCCATTAGGACTACTTCAGGATATGGAAGAGGGAGGACAATCCCAGAGTGAGCAGAGACCATGATAATATATTTAGAGTATATCAGGCCTCATTTAGAAATTAGATGAAATAACCACAATCATGGAAGCCCCAGAATTCTCAGAAACAGTGAGGCAAGAGTTGGAATTCTCACAAAACTTAGGATGAGAGTCTTAGCCTTTTAATTTAGAAACTAAAGAAAACAGTCATCTGAAAACATAGGGCTTAACAAAGGTACCCCACTATCTTCAAAATAATTTACCTCTGCTTGTATACCTTTTATTCAATGCAATTGTACAAAGAAAAGGCATGCGAAGAATATCACAGGACGGAAGGCAAAAATGTCATTATTTGCCAAAGATAAGGTTGTACAACTGGAAAACCAGAGAACTAATTAGGGAATTTGGTGGCATAGTTAAGATGAAAAATATCAGTGTTTTCTTCCACTAGCAATAACCAGTTTGGAAGTGTGATGATACAAAGATACCATTTACTATAGCAACCAGAATAGATCTGCTGTATTTAGCAGATAAAAATCTGGGATGCCCCGTTACATTTAAATTGCAGATACACAATGAATAATGTCTTTAGTGTTTAAATGTGCCCCATGTAATATTTGGGATGTACTCATAATAAACACATTATCTGAAATTCAAATAAATCTGAGCATTCTGAATCTTATCTAGTCACCCTCGATGAGAACCATAACATGTCCCTTAAAAAAGCAGGGTGCAGGCGGTAGAACTGATCAGACTCCTCTGGTGTGGGTATATTCACTAGCTCCACCATTCAACAGTGATTTTCATCATAGTCTGTACTTTAAACTTTAGAAGTCCTTTTAAAATTGCAGCTCAATCATGGAATGTACCTTTTAGTAGTTAAGTAAATTTTAATTCTATGTGAAGAAAAATCGGTTCCCATATTTTTGGTGCAGTGAGGCCTTTTCGCATCTGGTGCGATTTCCCAGGCCTCCCATTTCCACAGCCAAAGGTTATCTGCATTCTCAGGAAAAGACTCATTCCTCCCCATCCTCCAACAAATGCCCACCTGCTTCATGCACATAGCTCAGGCTGCAGGATGGGCCTGCTCCTCTGCAGAGGCCGTCTGCCACTCACATTAGAAGCACATTCCGCTCTCCCAGATGGACTCAGAGGGCCCTCGGGGGTGCTCAGGCCACACTTTGGAGAAATCCATTTCAGTGTATTAAACATTGACCACGGCACAGGAGGAGGAACCAGCTGTCACACTGAAACATCCCAGAATCTGAGTTTGCAAAGTTTAAAAAAAAAAAAACAGTAAGGCAGAGTTGTTACTGGCTGATGAGCCACGTTTCCCTGAAGGGTGCTGTGTTCTTGGGAGGCAGCCATTCCAGTATTTCAAAGATTAAGTTATAACTGAACAATGTATGAGGATGTATAAAAAGTAATTTACCATTTTATAATTACTTTTAATTAACCATTTTATAATTACTTCCTCCATGGTAATGCCTCTGGGCCTGATTGTGAAAACAATTATAGGCTGTGAATTTGCATTCCAGTAATAGGCCTTAACATAAACGCCATAAATGTAGCTACTTCTTGGTACTTATTTGGCATATCATGAAATCACGGCTCTAACTATATATTATTCACTCTCAGCCTTCTTCCAAGTTGGAATGAGAAAGAAAGGGAGAATATGTCTTTTTTTAAGAAAAATGTTTGAAATAATTACAAATTATTTTATCCTATAGTTACTCAAATGTTCCAAGACTATCTACTTATTAAAACAAAAAGTCAAATATTCTCTCTCATTGGACTTCAAGGGGCTGTCCATACCCCTCCTTACCCAGTGACACTTGACTTTCACCAAAGTGAATGGAGATATCATGCAAAAAAATGGGTTTAAGAAACTACAGGATGCTCTTTTGCCTTCTTTTGTAACCAATGATTAATAACAAAATATTATCAATGAGATCTGCTGGAAATAAATACAATATATTTTTAAATGCCAAAACAGGACTAATAGAATCACCCAAAGATTTACAATATAAACCTGCTTAAAAGAAAATTTTTTTAAAGGAAGCAGAATGGCCTTCATTGCCTTGAATCTGGCTTTTTTTTCTCATTAACTTTAGTATTTATTATGATCCAATACTTACTTTCACACCTGGGTTAGGAAAATTAACTGAAGGTTGGATGACCTTTGTCTGTACGTGCTGGCCACCAGCTAGCACATTATGGTTTCTTGGAAGAGACTAATGAGAAAATTATTAACAACTAAGGGAAGTTTATTGTTCTCTATTAGCCAGACACTGATGTAGCTGCTCTGACCTAAAGTCAAAATAAATATAACAGACAAAAGCCAGGTGCTTTGGTCAGGCAAGCCTGTCCTTCAAGAAGCCCTCTGTAGTCCAGGCCTTACCCCATTGCGCTTTGCTCTTACCAAGTGTTAAGTAAAGGAAGAGTCATCACACATACGATGCCCGCATTTTTAAATCACTTTCAAGGCCATTACTCATATATTACTCAACGTTCTTATTATAAATTCCTCTAGGGCTGAAGGAGAGGAAAAAGTGTGACTTTCATTTTAACAGCAAAAAAAGAGGGGCTATTTTATATTTCATGCTTTTCTTATTTTTCTTAGGTTCTAGAAAACTCATAGCTCGATATTTTTTGTAACTGGAACTTGTTTGGGGTAGAAATTCTACCTCTGTTTTTTAACTTCGGATTTTGCCTTTAATTGCATTAAAAAGTAGGGGTTTCTCACTATATTGGAGCAAGTTTAGGATCCCTTTTGGGGTGGACAGATTAGATTACTGAAGTATGAAGTTAAATATAATTATTTCATGTGATGTTTCATGACTTTCCAACCTCACTTGAGCTTCAGAAAGCCTTTGGGATAAGCTGCAGCTTGCCTGCCTGACTTCTGATTTTCTTCATGGAAATCCTATCACCGTGCATACCCTCAATCTCATTCTGCATCCATCCTGTCCCTGCCTTTGAAGCTCAGCACATATCTCCTCTTCCACTGTTGAAACTTTACTGACTGTTTCAGCCCCAACTGATTTTCTGAACACCAAAGTTCTTAGCATAGATGCTACTAAGCTCTTTGATTTGCTTTTCTTTTAAGTCAGTGTTAAGCTTTGTCTCTTTAAAGAGCTTTATGAAATCAATATAAGTAAAGGCTTGAAAAATTTTTGTTGTTGACAAGTTTTAATGCAACAATATAACTTTCTCCAGTTTGAATGTTACTAGGCTACTCACACAAAACTAATTCAGCCTAACTACATCTAGTGGGTTTTTTTAGATTTTATTTACCTGTTCTTTGACCAAGCACCTGATTCTCTCCTTATAATTGTTTTGACCTTAGGTCAACACAGTTGCCTGGATTTCTAAGGATTAGAGAACAATATTATTTTCATATTTATTAATAATCCTTTTAGTCTCTTCCAAAGATCCAGGTGCCATAATGTGCTAGCAAGGGTACAAAATATAAAGACAAGATTCACACAAACTTCAGTTAATTTCCCTAATAAAGGTGACAATTTAGAGAAAGCTAAACTAAAGGCAATTACAAACTTTTTAAAAATTATTTTTCTCTTATTATTTCAAATCCTTTAAAGATTCTTCTGGTCTCCAATCTGAACCTTTTTAAAAATTGATTGTTTTTATTTCAAATCCTAGCCACTAGACCACCAGGGAGTTTGTTTTTATTTCAAGTAGCACAATTGGTCTGGTTGATAGCATTGTGAAATTTTAATTAACTGCTATGAAAGAATGCAAAACAGTACATCAAAAAAAGTGTAGTCAGGATATACATGGGTTGGTAGACCCAGGAATCAATCCACCTGTCACCCAAGACAGTTAACAGAGAAGCAGATGAAAGATCAACAGTTTCCTCCTCAAAGAGCTGTTCTGCTGTTCTGCTCTCCTGTTTGTTTTTGCTACTTTTATGCAGAAAATCATACATTAGCAATATCATTAGCTCAGTAAGCAGATTCCTCCTCATAGGTTACAAGGTTACACAATATCTTCCTATCTTAACATTGGTTATATCTTCAAAGTGCATGTACTCTAGACTAAATTTATAGTGCACAGAGCATCGTGGGTCCTTGACGGGTACCATGGAGTCCAGTTCCCCAACTTGTTTGCAACGGTAGCCTCGGAAGGGAATACGCGGTCTCCAGATGTTGATCTGTAGGCTCATCTGGCCTTGTCAGAGACTGACCAGCAGCGCCCTGAATGAAACGTCTGTTCAGTGGCTGCTAACACACGTAGTAGGCACCCCATAAATGCTCACTGAGTACCAAATAAGGCTGAATTCATACAGGAGGTAACAGAAGTGGACCTAATTATAAACTTCTGTTATCATCTGGGATAAATGGATCAATATCAAGCCAGAGAAACATTCTGTCAAAACTATTAGGTGGGCATCATAGGATAAATAGTTGAAAAGGGCCATTGAGTTATCTGAGAAAAGTAAAAATCATCCTGCAACAAAATAGCCCATTTAACTTATTGCTAGGAGCTGCAAGAAAAAGGAAGTGAGAATTTGAAAATCAATTTTTGTTCAAGTATAACACACACTGGAATGACTTGTAGATTATTATGTGGGGTATGCAGATTAAATTCAGAAGCTATAAATCAGTTAGCTGGGACTTGAAAAGTACTGAATATTCAAGAAAGATGGAAATGCTAGAGGAGTGATCTCTCTATGCAAGCTTGTTGCAATTTTCTGCAGGTTGGGACATAACCAGTTCAGAAAGATTAGTATTGAGTTTTCTATGCTGCAGGGAAGATGGCAACACCTCTCTGGAAGCACTTGTATTGGGGCAATGGAGAATCTTACCAAAATGTGAAAGTAAGAGGTGTCTTGAGTCTATAAAATGATTGCTATCAGAAAGAAAAACATGTAAAAATATAGATAGGAATGATGGTTTGTTTTGCAAAATTGCCTATTCAAGATTTCCAGTGTATTTGGTCTCTGATTTACTATTATTTGCAGATAGACTTTCTCTATTGTAAAAAGGAAAAATGCTCATTGTTCAAAAAATCCCCCAATTTTAAAAACGTAAGTAAAGTCCATATTTAATTCCATATGCCAGAAAAATAATTATAATACTTGTCATAAATTCTCCCCTTATGACACTATGATTCCTCTTTTTTGTTTGTTTGGTTTTTGAGACAGAGTTCATTTTGTCACCCCAGGCAAGAGTGCTGTGGTGTTAGGCTAGCTCACAACAACCTCAAACTCCTGGGTTGAAGCTCCTCCTGCCTCAGCCTCCCAAGTAGCTGCAACTATAGGCACATGCCACCACTTTTGGTTAAATTTTCTCTTTTTGATAGATACGGGCTCTAACTCTTGCTCTGGGGATCTTGGACTCCTGAGCTAAAACAATCCTCCTGCCTTGACCTTCTAGAGTACTAGAATTAATAACAGATGTGAGTCACTATGTTAGGCCTCACTCATTATTCTATTCGCAACACAAATACAAAATTTTTACTCTGAACCATATTGTATTTAACATTTTTTTCATATTTTCCCAAATAATATAATAGTGTGAATACTCAGTATGGCAGGTAGGATAATATTCCCTCTCCCCAAGACATTCACATCCTAATCTCTGAAGATTGTGCGTGTCTGAGGTAACACAGTAAAGAGAAATTGACGTTGCAAATGAAATTAAGCTTGATAATCAGTTGACACTGAGATGAGATTTATCCTAGATTATGTAGGTGAGCCCAGTGTAATCAAAAGAGTCCTTAGAAATGAAAAAAGGCAGAACATCAGTCTAGACCAGATGTTGCTGGCTTTGAATATAGAGGATAAAGGCTGCACGCCAAGGAGTATAGATGGTCTTCAAATACAGGAAAAGCAAGGACACAGATCCCCCCAAACCGCCAGTAAGGACACACCCCTGCTGACTTTGGTCTTAGCTCAGTCAGACCTTTCTGAACTTCTGACTTCTAGAAATGTAATAAATTTGTGTTGTTTTAAGGTACTACTTTTGTGGTAATTTTTTTACAGGAGCAATGGGAAACAAATATACTCACATTTATGGATGGCCATTGTTTTGATGCCGTATAATATTGTGTTTGGATGATCGTAATCATATAACCCATTCAAGAACAGACAAACTTCTTTTTAAAAGGTCAGATAGTAAATGTTTTTGGCTTTGCTTGCCATATCATCTCTGTTGTCTGCGACTCACCTCGTCCACTGTAGGACAAAAGCAGCCATAGACAAGATGTAAACAAATGGGCTTAGTTGATCCCGGTAAAATGTATGCATAGGACAGCCTACAATGTGCTGACCCTGAACTAATCCTTCATAAATGGATGCTAAATTATTTACAAGTACACAATTTGCTTTTGTAATTTTCTGATTAACATATAGCAAAAGAAAACAGTATGAAGTGGTATTTCTAGCTTTGACATTATTTTCTTAAGTATCTAATCTATGTGCTTTGTTTTCATATTTATAACAGAGTAAAGCAGCTTTCTGCCTTGTTTTCAAATGAAAAGTTTGAATGTGAAATGTTTAATGTCAGATTTTTCTTAACCAAGAATGAGTCCATTCTTTTTTGTTTTTTTTTTTATAAAGACAGAGTCTCACTTTATTGCCCTCGGTAGAGTGCCCTGGCGTCACACAGCTCACAGCAACCTTCAACTCCTGGGCTTAGGCGATTCTCTTCCCTCAGACTCCCGAGGAGCTGGGACTACAGGCACCCACCACAACGCCCAGCTATTTTTCTGTTTTTGCAGTTCAGCCAAGGCCGGTTGAACCTGCCACCTTCAGTATATGGGGCCAGCGTCCTCCTCAATGAGCTACAGGCACCACCCCCAGGTCTATTCTTTTTTTAAAAAAAAAAAAAATAGATATTTATTGCAAAAAACAAAAAATTCTGAGTCTCAAGCAGAAATGGCAAAAATGGCATTGATTCATACACCTACTTTTAATTAAATGGGCATTTTACGTTATACAATATGCCTGGTATTAATATGCCAGACTACCAAGGCAAAGAAAAGAAATAAAGGGCATTGGTTCCAAAGCAAACTTCTTACCACTGCATCCCACACAATTTCCCAGGTCAAGTCAGTCATAACTTAATGTTAAGAAGCAGAGAAAATCCAAAATTTTGACTTTTTCATTGCATAAAAGTATAATTGTCTGTGTTTTTGAGGATTTTTAGAGATTAACATAAGCTATAATTGTGGGGGGGTGAGTAAATGTTGACATACATACAAATAAAACAAACAATCCTCTGATTACACCCTCCACAAAACCCAGGAAGTGAAGAATTACTGATGAGTGGATTTGAAAAATGTGTCTCATCTTCTTACCAATGAAGTTACTGGCATCACAGACTCATGGACACGCATCTCCTGACTAATGTACTGACCCATCCTGGAGGAAAGATGCAGGTGGCAGAGAGAATCAGAGCAACGGATATTGTATTATTTGCATCCATGATTTCCCAAAGAAGCATTCAACAGACTTACTGTGTGACTCAAAAGCAGATATTTCATTTTAGCTACTGCAAATTCATCATCCTACATTTTCATTGAAAGTTTCCTTGTTCTTGACGCTGATTAAATCAGAGTGCATTATGTGCTTTTCACGAGTGATTTCCTATTTTGTCTACAGACATTCTTATCTTTTCCTCCTACACTCCTTTACAAATATTCTCTACAACTTTTTTAAGTGAACTCGGAAAAACAAAACGGATGATCAAAAGCTATGATGCACTCTAGACCTTTTGGGGCTCCTAGATAGGAAAAGTAAGACATAGAATAGAAACTACTAGATAAAGGGTTACACTGTAATTACACTTTACCAAATGATTTCAGTGTGTTTTAATTAGCTTTAATAAAAAAGGGGACTCAATAAGAAAAGAAAAATTTTGACCTGTGGGGAAATATTAGCCACTCACTGACAGCATGTTACTTCTCCAAACACACAGAAATTTTGGCCAACATATATATTTTACAAGACAATAAAGAGAAACAAACTGAGAAAAATGGAGTGCTAAGAAGAACCTGAATTGCCAGGTCACAGGGCAAGAGCAAGTCCTGGGATTTTAATCACCACCCAGAGTAGATGTCAGTACCCAGCAGGCAGCTCTGGGTCCTCACTAGGATCCTGCTGGAAGACAAGTACTGGGAGCGCTCTCCTTGCCTGAAAAATGCAACCTGTGCATCCTGGTTGCATTGCTGGTTCTGCTGCTTCCTGGTTCTTTTTCTGCTGCTTCCTGGTTCTTTTTCTTTTCTTTTTTATTTAAAGGTAGGCTTCTTGACTTTCTTAGCTGACAAATGGAAAATTGTATTTTTTTTTTTTTGTAAACAATGTGTTTTGATACATGTCTACATTGTGGAATGATTCCAGTCCCTGTTTCTTGACAGAAGCCAGCTCCTTGCTGCCGGCTATTGGTGAAAGCTGACTCACCACTGGAAAGTCAAACTTCATCAGCCAGCACTGCAGATGAGATGAATTCTGCCCATCCATCCTGTGAATAAAACAAGGCGTTCACTTAAAAACGGGCTGAGAGTTGGGAACTGTATAGAAGAAAGAGTGACACAGCCACAGAATGACCTCTATAAGGAGATTTCCACAGTCTAGGATATGTGTCAAATGAAAACCCCATGAAATTTAAATCCCTTGTAAAATTAGCGTATGGGTGTTACACTTTAGCACATTACAGAACATCTGAGGAAAACTCAGTGCCAGAGAAAGTCAGTTTACAGAACACAGAAAAATGAGAGAATTCACATCAGAGAAATTCAATCTGCTGATTTAATCCACATTTTATAATGCAAAATCATTTAAAATGTCCAAAGAAATAAAAGAAATAATAGAATATATAAAATCAAGAAAAGAAGAATTGCACACACATGTGTACTTACATACCGGTAGAGTAAGTTCCTCCATTCACCTCTTACTTTTCTGATACTTTTTGTCTACAGATGATGTTAAATATTTAACTTCCTTTGCATTATATCCACCAGTTGTTTTTAATTTTATTGTATCATCTGGAAATTCTAGAACATTACTTTATTAACATGAATATTTATGAAGATCATTGCTGTTTTATTATTTTAATGAAGAGGCTTCCAAGATTGCACCATTGAGTCTGATGATAGTCTCTATATTTGGTATTTGTCAGAAGAATACGCTTTCTCTGAAAAAAATTCTGCTTTATGATAGAAAATATATATCTACTACTGACTCAACAGGGCACTCTTTAATAATACTAAATACTCTTTTAGATAATAAATCAAATCTTCCTGTTAATATTAATTAATTAAGAAATTCTGATTATTAAAGTATACTTATATTTCTGGTATAATTCCTACTTAGTTTTTTTTCTCTGTGTGATGATACATGGCCATCTCTGCAGCTCTGAAAAGTTTTCATCTATGATATTATTAAGAACTATTTCTATTATGTTTATTTTGATGCCTTCTTTAAAATTGTGAAATGTTTACATACACATCTGTGTTCCCTTTCTATGTAATCTCTTAGATTTTAATAATATTTATTGCATCATCTGTTTTGCCTGTAATCTGGAATATACTCATACATTTTCCCTAAGTATCCTGATTCCACCTTCTACAGCACTCATTTTTCGTTTTAATTCTTCATATTTGAATTTGATTACATTCATTTTTTCTTGCAATATTTCCTTTTCTCATAATCTCTCATTTTATCTGTTGGCTTCATTTTTCAAATCATAACCTTTTAATCTCATATGATTCTCTTCACATGGCTTCTACTTCTTATTTTTAAATGTGCTTTTTTCTTGCATTTTATTGACATTTCCAACACTGCCTGAAAATTTTTTCTAAACCTGTAATTGGTATTTTTTTAGAAATCTGTTCTTCTCTAGACTTTCAACTATTATTCCATAGTCCCTTTTCCATATTTTGGGTTTGTTTTTAAAAGTTCATTGTTTTTCGTTTTCTTGTTATTTTAATCACTACTTATCATCAGTAAGACAGGATCATGTCTTTGCCAACGGAAAATAATTTGAACTTTCTTAATCTTTTTTTTTTGAGAGAGCCTCAAGCTGTTACCCTGGGTAGAGTGCTGTGGCATCACAGCTCACAGCAACCTCCCACTCCTGGGCGCAAGCAATTCTCCTGCCTCCCAAGTAGCTAGGACCACAGATGCTGGCGACAACACCCGACTATTTTTTGGTTGCAGCTGTCGTTGTTTGGTGGGCCTGGGCTGGATTCGAACCCACCAGCTCAGGTGTATGTGGCTGGCGCCTTAGCCGCTTGAGCCACAGGAGCTGAACCAGAACTTTCTTAATCTTCATAGTTGTTCCCTTGTGTTAAAATCCTTCTCCTCAGATTCAGTGCTAGTCTATTGATTCCTCTGCCTGAGCATTATCACGACTTAAGACATTTATCTTTGCTGTGATGCTTCACTTTCTTACACTCTTATCACCTGATTAAAAGATTCTCTGAATTGGCAAATCACTAAAAAACAATTCAACAATTATTACAAGAGAATTCTATGGCTATCCTTCTTCCAAGATCTTTGTGTCACCATCCTATCTGTACAACTAGTTTTCCATGTGGGTACTTTTATCTTGCAGGGGGGGAAAAAAGGCCTCTAGAACAGATTAGCATATAATCAGAGGGGGACAAAAGTCCTATCATATGAAAAATCAGAATGCAAAGGTATATCAAATGTGATCAAGGTCCTAAAAATTAAAAAGCTGAGGAAAGTAAGTATTTGAGAACAATAAACGTGGCAGAGGACATTTGAACTCCCATATTATCTCTAAAGTTACACACAGTCTGAGAGGGACAAATTGTGAGAACATTCAATTAAAAAGCCAAGAAATTTCTTTAGATTTTGAGAATTCTGAAAAACAGAATTGGGGAGTTAAATTGTGGGAAATAGAAGACCATGAACATTCCATGTTAGAAATTTAAGTTATACTTCCCATTAAAATTAGAGATGTGTTTATTCTAAGTACCTCAGTCAATTTGTTACTAATGGGACTAAGTGATTCACTAATAAAGATATCAAGGTGATATGTAGGTAGGTAGGTAGAGAGACAGATAAATGGATAATACCAAAGGATAAATAAGGTTTCAAAGAGGCATCTAGGAACTGGAGATGTTCATTACATTTTATTTTTTAGATGAAAAATGTTCTTTATATTCCAAATTCCTCCAACAGCAATTTATATGAATAAAACAGGAACATTTGGTACCTGAGATAGATATCCTACCACAGTCTTTGTAGCCATAGGACTATTCTTTCCCAGTGTGGCTGAGAACAAGTTCACTCTCTGGAGATGACTGAGGAAAGGTCTACAGCAGTAAGGGGGGAGATTGTTCTGAGGAGATGGGGATTGAACAAGTGTATGTGTACCAAAGAAGGAAAGTCCTTGCTTGCTGCTCTGTTGGGCTCATAAAATGCTGCCAGCCAAGATCTTGGCCCTTCATATATGAAGTGGGAGAATTCTTCTCTTAGACTCTGGATAGCATTGAGAAAACACTTGACCATACTAACATTTGGAGCTTAATAATGTAGCTTCCTGCCTTATAAAGTAAAACCCACTGGTCAATGATGCACACAGGGATTAAAATCAGCATTTTGGTGTCTTCGGTTTTAAGAAAAGTGAAAGATCATCAGAAAAGGAAAGTCACAGAAATTAAGTTAAATACTCAAAAATACTAGGAAAAAATGACTTCAGACAAAATCTATTGGGATTGAGAAAAGTTGTGTTTGTGCTCTGACAGGCACCCACACCATGTATACAGATGATTTTCTGATCAAAGTTCAAGTGATTTTTTTACTAGAGAGCTAGATATTTCAGATGCTAAATTCAGAGTCATGTAGACCATAGAAAGACCCCAGGAAGATGAAGCTTTAGACCTTAAACCACCTTAGTGGACTAAAATTCTCTGGGAAGCCTTTCTAAAACACATATTTTTTAATGCTATTCCAGTTTTTCCTTCAGTGGGTTTTGAGTGAGCCAGAGATTTTGCATTTCTAAGATCTCTAAAGGTGATTTCAATGATGAAGGTTCAGGGACTGCACAAAGAAAATCTGTGGTCTAGTTCTATTTTTTTTTTTTGTAGCATTTTATTCTGTGTGTTTTTATTAAATCATAGCTGTGTACATTAGTGCAATTGTGGGGTACAATGTGCTGGCTTTATATACAATCAAACATTTTCATCAAACTGTTTAACATAGCCTTCATGGCACTTTCCTAGTTATTGTATGAAGACATTTGCATTCTGCACTTAGTAAGTTTCATTTGTACCCTTCTAAGATGCATCGTAGATGTGATCCCACCAATTACCCTTCTTCCACCCATCCTCCCTCTTCTCCCCTCCCATGTCCCTTTCCCCATATTCTTGTGCTATAGTTGGGTTATAACCTTCATATGAAAGCTACAAATTGGCTTCATAGTAGGGCTGAGTACATTGGATACTTTTCTTCCATTCTTGAGATACTTTGCTAACAAGAATATGTTCCAGCTCCATCCATGTAAACATGAAAGCAGTAAAGTCTCCATCTTTCTTTAAGGCTGCATAATATTCCATGGTATACATGTACCACAATTTATTAATCCTTTCATGGGTTGATGGGCACTTGGGCTTCTTCCATGACTTAGCAATTATGAATTGGGCTGCAATAAACATTCTGGTCTATATTTATCTTTTAAGGTAAGATGAGATTTGTGTATGCAGCAGATATCTGGCCTGAGTTTCTGTATTCAGTCAGCCAGCCTGTGCCTATTTAGAGGATGATTTAGCCAATCACATTAATAGAGAATATTAATAAGCCTTTCAAAAGTCCAGTGGACATTTTTAATCCTTTTGCCACTGTAGAGGTTGGAATTTGATTGAAAGTTTATGAGTGAGTTTACTTTTGTGGTGGAGGATTACGCTGGTTATTATGGAGGATAGTTCTGAGAATATCCTGGAGAGGTGATTTAGTTCTGGCAAATTTCTTCAACATGTGGGTGTCATTCAAATATTTAATTTCTCCATCATAAATGAAACTCAGTTTAGCTGGATACAGGATCCTTGGTTGAAAGTTATTTTGTTTTAGGAGATTAAAAGTCGATGACCATCCTCTTCTAGCTTGAAAGGTTTGAGCTGAGAGATCTGCAGTTATTCAAATATTCTTCCTTTTGTAGGTTATGGTTTTCTTCCATTTGGCTGCTTTCAGAATTTTCTCCTTCATATTAACTTTAGTGAAGTTAATTATGATGTGCCTGGGAGATGTCTTATTCTGGCTGACTCATGCTGGGGTTCTGAAACTGTCTGCTATCTGAATTTTAGAATCTCTTGGCATGTCTGGAAAGTTATGTTTCATAATCTCATGAAGACAAGACTCTGTGCCTTTTGAGACCACTTTGTCGCTTTCAGGTATCCCTATAAGGTGAATATTGGTTTTCTTTGAATCATCCCAGAGCTCTCTGAGAGAATGATCCATTTTTGCCCTCCATTTCTCTTCCTCCTTGGATGCTTGGTAGTGTTCGAAAGCTAGGTCTTCTATATCAGAAATATTTTCTTCTGCTTGCTCAATTCTGTTACTGAAGGATTCTACCAAATTTCTCAGATTTTTGAGGGCTGCAAATTCTTGTCTCAATGTGTCAAAATCTTTGGCCCATTTTCTTTGAATTCCTTGACTTCTTGAGTCAATTTTTGAAATGCTCCCTGTATTTCTAAATCCAACTTTTTCTCCATTTTATTGATCTTATTTGCAATCCAAATTCTGAATTCTGTTTCTGACATCTCAGCTATCTGTTTATGCATAGGATCTTCAGTTGTGCCTGCCGAATTGTTCCTTGAGGGGGTTGATGTGTTCTGGTTGTTCATGTTCCTGGAGCTTTTTTGCTGATTCTGCCCCATGATTATTTTACAATGTTTGGCAAGATGAGCAGATAAGGATAAGTTGGATTAGGGGTTCTAGGAGTAGTGATTGGCCAGTCCTTTGTGTGAAAGCTGGGACTGATATCTGTACCTGTTACGCTAGAGTTTTGCCAAGGATCTATACAGTGCTACTGCCTGAGAAACTGGGGACATTTGTGGTGTGTTGGGTTTAAGTGACTCTGTCTTGTTTTTGGCTGGTCTGTCTTTTACCCTAGAGAATCAGTTACTCTGGGTTGAAGTCCGAGTTGTGGAGAAATACCAGCAATTAAGTCTCTCCACCCCTCACAGGCAACAATTGGAAAAGGAAAATCAAATCTTTCCACTACCACACACCCAAGGTACCACTTTGGATAGTCCTTTGGATTGGCCCAGTTGAAGAGGTCCCAATCAATTGTCTCAGTCAGCACCGGCCTCAGGTGGGAGAGTGCAAAAGATCTCCAGCAACTAGATAGCAGATGTCTACTGGCAACTATAGTATAACTTGTTCCAGTACTCTGTGAGATCAGAAGGACCCCCTCAGCAAATAAATTAGTCTGGGAAGGTTGATGCCTCCTTCCCTACCTTGCACCTCTGTCACACCCAATCACTGGTAACTCTGCAGGGCTGTGGTCTAGTTCCCTCCAATGAACAGATGGTCCAGGGGTTTGCACCTGCCTGAGTCACAGGGAGATCTGAGTCTCCTCAGCCAGGCTGCCACTCTCTGCCACTCTCTATCACTATTCGGCAGGGGGAGGTGAGGCCTGACAGCCTCATGTGCTTGATAGGGGCTGGGGCAATTCACTCAGTTCCAGCACTGTCCCTGATTGATATTGTTGACACAACAGAACAACTTCCCAGAATTTGTTTCTGTCCAGGCTATTTTCCCCCTTTGTCTCAGCTTTGATCCCCTGAGGGCCAGGTGGGTCTGAAGCTCAGTAAAGCAGTCCTCTGGGCCAGCCCCTCCCTGGGTGTCTGTGGTCTCCATGCATGCATTCTAATCCCTGCACTCCACCCAGGCCAGTTCTGTCTCAGGCATACCCTTTACTCTGGGAGCCTGCACTCTGTCCCAGATCTGTTC